>JBCEWB010523198.1:0-18922 GCA_039654565.1 Peronia peronii | reverse complement strand
ATCTATCTATCTATCTATCTATCTATCTATCTATCTATCTATCTATCTATCTATCTATCTATCTATCTATCGATCTGACTGTCTCACTGACTGACTGACTGTTTATTCACAGAGCTGTATCAATTTGTTTATTTGTCTTTATCTTTCTGTCTGCCTATCTTTCTATCAAATTATCTATAATCTACTTGTCCCACAGCGGGTGGGTCCTACCCGGCACAGCTCATGGAAGTGGCAGTCACAGTGGATCCATCCAGTATTACGAAAAACATTCTCAGCGTCAACAGAGTAGATTCAGATCCTAATGTGCCGTGTTTCGTAAGTATTGAATCTCATACAGGAAGTGTTGGTTGGTCTGAGATTAGTCTTACCATCAGCGTTATTTTCCAGTTCACATTCGAGAAGTGTAATTGAAAATTGTACTAAGTGATCAGATTTTTATGTTTTCACAAAATTGAAGTCTTTGATTATGGTCCCCTGTCTTTGGTCGCATTATCATTTGTTTTGTTGTTCTCTTAGAACAGTAAATGAAGAGGCGGCATAAGAGGCGGCACTGAGCTAGGCCTGTAAATTTGAATATGGCAGGGTAATGACATGAAAGATGAAAAGAAAAAAAATCGATATAGCCATCTCTTCTTTACTAACCATGAGTAAGCCAGACGATTGCATTTATTGTTGTTTTTCGTAATTTCTGAAATATAGAGCTAAATGGCCACTTATAATTTGTGCGTTAAATAACATTTCCAACGCCCCCCCCCCCCCTCTCTCTCTCTCTCTCTCTCTCTCTCTGTCTGTGTGTGAGGTATCGTGAAAAAGAAGGAGAGAGTGAGAGAGAGAAAGAAAGAGAGAGAAGAGAGAGAGAGAGGAAAAGAACAGAAATAAAACGTTACGCCATTGATTCTGGTCACATCAATATTGTTTTGTACGGTCGCTGAAGAGTTTAGCTGCTGCAGAGGCTCTTCAAAAATCATTATTTAAAGTCCCAAGTTGACCATGAAGAATCTAATCGCTCAAGTTCAAGTTCTGTCTACTTTTCGACGCTTTCGTTTGGCGAGTGGTTGTATTGGTGTTGTACGAATCAACCCTAAAATAGTGCCATAAGATAGCGCTGGGATATCCGGGTATCTGTGATAAGATATTGAACTCACGTTTAACTTTTTGCGTACATGAAGCATAACCACGAGCGTTTTGAGAATTATTTCTAACTCTTGGTTCTGTATGTTGTTATTTTCTTTAAGAAGTCCAAAATTCTGGTAGCTGTGAGAATGCTGACCTTTCAACAGCTTAAAAATGTCATATATTTAATGCTGAGCCACACTTAAAGGATTAACAAATGACTCTTCATGCCCTCAGATGATAGAAGAATAGTATCAATACTTATTTATTTTTCTCTCCACAATATTCTTTCACCAACCCATGAGGAATCCACAGCTTTGTTATTCGTTGTAAGCCTTTCCCTCAGATAGACACATTTTTTTTTTCTGATGTGTAGCTACCTTTCCTTATTAAACATGGGATGTACGACAGGCAAATGCTCGGCACTTTTCCGAATTGAGACAATTTTCAAAAGCATTAAGAGAGATGTGCAATTTAAAGACAAGAATGGAAAAGGGAATATATGCGACGGTGAGTTACAAGATCTAAATCTATCTGGAAGTGCTATCTGTGGTGATGCTTAAAGAAAAGCCCCCATGCTATACGATGAGGTAGAGGAGCTCATATCTTTGTATTCTCATTTTATCTCAGAGTGACGACTCGGCCCCACTGATATGCAGTCACAGTAAAACAAAGGAATGGATTACCGTGGGAATCACACAGGATATCGGCTTTCCTTGCTCCGATGGCTCATTCATGTAAGTAAAATAATAGGCGTAGTAAGATCTTATCCGGGCGCAGACTGGCCATACTAATATTATAGGGGCTTGGGCAGTGCCTTGTTAGTCCTTGGGATGGGGAAGGGTTGGAGAATGAACTCAAACAAATCCAATGCCGAAGACCTTAACAGCAGGCAAATGTCACTTTGTGCATACCGTGACACTATACTGGCAATTCCTGCGACCATGTAGGTCAACAATGCACTGTTTTGCTTTCTTCAGGACATTTCTACATGGTGGAGCAGGGAGATCCTGGACCCTGGGTGACCTAGGATCTCCATACATCTTGGGCGATGTATCCAAGTTGTACCCGAAAGGTCACCCCATTGTCGCCCATTACGTGGGCAACTGAAAAAACGCGGGTTTTCAGGTTATAAGCACGCTCAGATGCAATTTATGTGGCAGGATATGTCTCTCTGGCATTGGCCTCTACAGTCATGAAAATAAATGCTCCTCAGAGCCTAAGTGTTTATTATTCATGATCATCTCTGCCCTACATAGCCAGTGACCAGGGAGCTGTTACTACTGGATTAATGACTGAAAACTCTGAATCTCCCTGTGGTCACATGACAGTGGTGGTAAAATTCTCGGTTGTTCAACAATAGTGAAAGTTATCATGTAATACAGTAATTCGGCTTTTGCTTACGTTGCGGATCACCTTTTTGTCCTGTGAACGATTCACGATTGACTTACGGCGTAAGTTAAAAATTAGAAGCCAAGCTGCCAGAGTGGCGTACAGCGTTCGTCATGAAAATACTCGATTTCGCATCAACCGAAGATGTTATCAGGTACGGGATAGGTGCAGCATCAATTTTAGCGTTTATGCTGGCTTTGCATAGAGAGCTAATAAAATATGTGCCACACAAAAGAAACCTGTGATATCGAAAACACCAGAAACTATGTAAATTTTCTGTGCCAGAGTTAATTACAGTAGACAAAGATTCCTGCGAGGTAAATTATAGCAACTGGCAATAAATCAGAAAAATTGGCTTGATGTTGCAGCATTACTATCTGACGGTTATGCCAATTTTGTTTTTGTGAATGTTCGCGATAAGACCTTCTGATTAAAATTTGCGTTGTATTGTTAAATGGTCAGCAGGACTTTAGAAAATAATAGCTTCTTATATATTATTTTCTTCCCTTTTATTTTTTTATATTAATATTATTACTTATATAAAGATCTTGAACTCAAGACATAGACTGGCAACTAACTCAGTATACGAAAAGCAGCCAATCAACTAACCAACCAAGCAACCAACCAGTGTCCAGCCGCCGACCCACCCAGCCACCCAGCCAGCCAGCCATCGCTACCAACCAACCAACCAACCAACCGACCAACCAACCAACCAACCAACCAATCAACCAACCAACCAACCGACCAATCAACCAAACAACCAACAAACTAGCCCGTCAGCCAATCATCAAGCCAACCAAGCAACCAACCAACCAAGCAACCAACCAGCCAACCAACCGCCCAGCCAACCAACAACCAACTAACCAACCAGCCAACCAACTAGTCCGCCAGTCAACCATCGAACCAAGCAAGCAAGCATACAAGCAAGCAAGCAAGCAACCAACCAGCTAACCAACCAATCAACCAGCCAACCAACTAACCAACCAACCAATCAACCAATCAACCTACCCGCCAGCAAACTATCGAACCAACCAAGCAACCAACCAACCAAGTAACCAAGCAAGCAATCACCCAGTCAACCAACCAGCTAACCAACGAATCAACCAACCAACAAACCAACCAAACAACCAACCAATCAACCAAACAGACAAACAAACAAATATATATGACGAATTATTACGTTGGAATTTGATAAATCATTTTGAACGGCAAATTCTCAAGCCAGCTTGGCTCTTCGGCATGAAAACATTAACAAAAGTAGCAATTAAATGCATGTACATGTATTGTTTTATAAAAAATGTCTTAAAATGCAACTTTTTTATAAGACGACTGTCTACCGGCAAATAATGAAGTACACCAAAAAGAAGCAAATAACGATTTGAAGAACTTGATGTGGTAGAAAATAAATAAGTAGGTATCACTAGTCAAATTTTCGAACCTAATTGGCTCTTCTACAGAGCAACAAACAATGTATTATTATTATCTGAAAAAAAAAAAAATGAAATTAAAATATCGGATACCATGCGCCCCTCTAGTAATCCGTCTAGTATTATGTAATTTTTTCTAACTTCCAGTGTGCCCAAAGTCAGAAACATGCTCGCCGAAGCCAAGATGACAGTCTACTACAGAGGAATCCAAGGTCTGACTTATCAGAATCCGCTCACCTTCCCGCTGTGAGCCAAGTTGGGCGTGCATTGGGATCTAGTGTGATTCTCTGCTTATGGCTACGTTCCCTCCCTTGGCACACTGATGGGAGCCTTCGTTCAATCCTGTCGTCAGTGACAATAAAAATGTGGTCAACATCAAAATAGTTTTGAAAACGATTTTAACGCTTTTTTCAAAATGGTCTGAATTTTCAGCCTGCTCCTTTGTGTCTTTCCTTCTTTCTCTCTGTCTTTCTTGTTTATGTAATTTTGTTTATTTGTTTATTTGTTTGTTTGTTTGTTTCCTTGCTTACTTTCTTGTTTATTTGTTTGTTGATTCTATAGTAGAAATGAAATTGGTGTCAGTTTGGAAATGACCTGCCTGTGTCTGCAACTTGTCTAAGGATTTTTAAAATATTTTTTTTGTGACAATTCCATCTTCTAATTATTTTGCACTGTAACATTTCTGATGAAAATACGCCGATTTGCCAGAGTTATTTGCCTATACTGATATCCCTTATACAATATTTGCAACTATTCTGTTTACTTTTCTTTATCAAAGATTGTTTTGTTTTATGGTTAAGTGGTTTCTACTCTATCGTTGATGAAGGTAAGACTTCAGTATGACTTACATACGTCCAAAACAAGAGAGAATACGGACAGTATACACAAGAAACAATAAATGACCGGATTAAAAAAATAAAATAGCAACTACCATCAACGATAACAACGACAACAATAACCAATAACAACAAGGCAAAGGCAATAGTGATGACAGCTTCAACGACAATAACAACCAACAACTACGGCAGTAGCAAACAACAATAACAACAAGAATAAACAACAACAACAACAACAAAACAATAATTACTGTTATGCTCTGACAATATTTTCAGTGAAATGGATAAAATCAAATAAATCAACGTGTGTGACAAATGGTAACAAATAGGAAAAAAATGAAACAAATCAAAGAAAGTGGAAATATCCATTTAATTCTTAAAATACAAACAATGACGGGGTCATATAACAGCAATAAATAACAATAATGAAATCCACGCACAATGTTCTGACAAGCAGAAATCGGTACATACATCAGTATTTCCATCAATTTAATCCCACAATCGCGGAATCACCGGGCGTCATTAATTGGATCCATAATCATCTGAAATTATGGTCCAATCCTCTTGGGCAGCTCTTGTTGCGTTGCTATGAAATACTTTACTCCTTTCAAAGCATCAATTTCGAATGTAACACGATACTAAGGCTGGTACTGCACTACCACAGGACTGTTTTGATCTGATCTACAGAGAAGCGTACGGGACTCGTATAAAGGGGACAGGACAAGACAGTCCTGCTCCGTCCTAAAGAATTGTAAGCGACTACAGAAAAAATATCGGGGTAAAACTGTCACCGTCCCAAGAATTAACGTTGTTATTAATAATATTGTTGTTGTTGTTATCATTATTATTATTATTATTTGTGGCAATGAGAAATAATGAACCCATCCCACACTAGAACATATCTGACCCACGGTAGGGAATGGTAAGTGGTGAATAGTGTGAAGATACATACCAGATTGATTACCAAACAAAGAAATAAACAAAAATTAATGAAATGAATGGCTGTCGCGAACAGTGACCCAAACTGTGCTGGGATTGTCATTGTCTTAGTGAGGTACACGGCTCTTTTAGTGACAGGATAATAATAAAAAAATATGGGACAAAACAGGATTTCCCGGGACAGTCCTGTCGTAATGGAGTACTACTCTTATTGATTGTAAACAATGGATTCCTCGAGCGAAAAAAATACAACTACTTTTCTGAATGCGTCTGTATCGACTATGACACTCGATTGTACAGATACCATTTGTTTTTTATAAAATACTCTGTTACTGGAAACAATCGCTAACTCCTGATTTATTGATGCTCAGAACATTAGTCGGGTTCCTCCAAACATAGAATATTCAGCTGACACGAAAATCACCAGTTCCTATTGTAAAGATATATAAGCTAATGAATGGAACCCATCGGTTTCGGTTTATAAAAATATAATCTACATCGATCCCCTCTTACTGGAAACATCCGATTCTTCGGTTAATAAGATATCCATGATTCCTTCTGTTATAAGATATCTACTGATCAAAATACATTGTGTGCTGCCGTCTTTTGATATTCTGCTGACTGGAAACCACTGGCACTCGGCATCTCTTCTGCCTTTTCTTCATCGCTCAGGTTTTCTCTCATTTTCGCTGTGACCTTGATATTATCTAAACATGCGATACAAAAATACAGCTACAGCCATAAATAACGGAAAAAGTAAACAAAACAAAGCTAGCAAAGGAATGAACAACACAAAACAAACACTATTAAAAAAAAAATAATAATAAAACAACATCCTCAAAAGCTGACATTCATGAGACGAACGATTCAAAAGTAGAAAGCAACTTGTTCACAAGTTGGGGCATAATTAGTAAAGTTTGGGTATAGGAACAAACCCAAAGCAGAAATAGCAAGTGGGCTATAACGTGGAAAACACGACAGCTCATTTTTTTTTTCTCAAATATCATTTGTTTTGAAATTAAACAGCCTTTCCTCTATCAAATGAAGCGTTGTTCATTGCCTCAAGTCCAAGTTGAAATGGCCATGGTTGGAATCTTCTTTAGCCGTTGACATATCAACAGATTAACACAAAATGCAAGATTCGTTCATTACACTTCCAAGTAGCATAGTTTGTAGTAAAATGGTACTCTACTTATATCACCTTGAGATATGACTTGTCATAATAAATCCTGTCACTTCAGCACTCCTAACCGGCATCTTCAGAGTCAAAAGTTGTTTTTCTTTTTCTTTCCAAAGAAAGAAACTTGCCCTCATCTGTGACAGTGAAAGTCGGTTCCTAGGCAATATGGCAAGCATTGCATGGGGTCCATCATTCGATACAATGGCGAGGCAAAGTTAAAAATAAAGAGCATTATGGAGTAAAAGACAAAAACCAAAATCGATATCGTGTGATCACACATATACATCACAGCGCCTTGGCACTCCTGGTTGTTTCCATAACAGGCCTACTCCCTGCCGCTCCAGTCTGATTTCGGGAGCCCTCAAATTTTCATACATTTACTCCCCTTACCACTTGTCTAACTAAAAACTAGGACAGCCCTAGAGTTTAAAAACTTCATATAATTATAATGTTACTACAACAGCACGACTTAACTATTTGTGTGTCTAGCATGCTGCAACAAAATGCAACTGCTTTCAAACAATAGTATGCAAGATTTTGAAACACTCGGTTTCCTGTTTCAAATCAAGATTTCAATTATAAATTTATGCACTATTGGCACATACTAAAACCTGATACATCAGGCCACATTCATTAAGATTAATTAAGCTCTCTATTTCTTTATATTTGACTACAATGAATAGCAAGCAATGAAATATGGGATCTCAAAAAATCAAAGAAACACAAAAATAAAAAATGCAACTAATTAAAGCAATGAAACATCTGGTCACGTAGCGGAGGACTGCTTTACATAATCATGAAAATATTTAATGATTCATTATTCCACTTGTCTGCACGAGTCAAATGAAATTAGATTAATTAATTGCAGTGCTTTACAAACAATCAATACATTCCAGAAAAGCTGACATAATACAATCTCAGACTTTGGACAAGCTGATAAGCTTGAAGCTTGATATTGAATCAGGCTATGGATGTATTACTGATATAATCTTGGACAAACAAACCGATGAATAAGCAAAGGTTGTCTCTTTACAAAACCTGGATACAGCGAGGGACTACTGAGATTCTGCACTGAAATATCATGTCGTGATTCTTTCTATAATATAGAGAAATGCAAAGTTGAGATGGCAAGTACATAAAGTTCACAAAAAAGCACCCCGTAGCTGAACAGTTGTTGATCGAAATGAATTTGAACCTGAACGTCAAAGATGAACAGAGAATTTGATATGTTTTCTCACAGGCAAAATGCATGGAATGTGGGGAGTTTATCAATGTGATCACACCATCATCTACATAATGAATGAAATCAAATGACAAAAAAAAAGATGTTGTAAGAGCCATGTCAGATATTTTTCATTTAAAAAAAACAAAAGAAGCAAACAATTTTATTCAGTTTTAGGATTTAATAGTACAACTCCATGCGTCATCTTCTCTTTACATCTTTCAACTTCCTGCGAATGGTTTTCTTGTCTCAAACTCCATTATAATTATGTTTCTTTTCAAACTGAAAAAATTTTGGTTTATTCATTGGCAACTGAAACTTGCAGTTGTCAAAATCCATAACTATTTATTTCTTACAAAAATCTACAAGTTAGCATATGTAAATTTGCCCCAACACAGTGAACATTTACAGTGATATTGCAATTGGTTTTTTTTTTCCATCATCCACTGTGTTTCACTTTAAAAAAGTGCCATCATATAAAGTTATACCTACTTCACTTTTGCCACTTACAGCCAAATATTTGGACAAAGTTTGATATACCTGCTGCAACTCTAAATCTGTTCATTCACTGCTGACATGGGTGAATATTGTGTTACATGAGGTGACGTAAATAAGGATTTGATAATGGAAGTTGCAGTAATTTTTGATGATTACAATTAAGACTGTCAAAGTTCTCAGAGAAATAGCCTTACAAAAATTAACCACAAATCATAAATAGAATGGAAAACAAGGAGGTAAGTCAAGAATTACATCAAAGATGATAATCTCAAAATCAGTCTACGACATGAATCTTTTTTTTTTTTTTTTTTTTTTGTATGACAAAATGAAGGTGATTAAATAATACATGTAATTATATTCATATATATATATATATATATATATATATGATATAATGCACATTAATATTTTAAATGGCTCCATCAATTTATGTAAACTGCACTGGCTATATTACATGTACATGTATGCTATATGCTCAAAAACTTATCTGAATCTTGGTCAGTGAAAAGTATGTATGACACACAGAATTTGTTCTGCTAGTATAGACCCCCAGACAAAATAAACTTTACATTTTCCAGGAGACTTAGCAAGTGTTTTGTATGATCACAGATTTCTTCATACAAAGTCACTATCAAATATCGATGGCAATCTACCAACATGTAGACTTGTGATTCTCAGTCATCTGATACACAGCTCTACTATAACCTTTAACTTTTGATGTGTCATACAGCTGATATTTTACTATGCATTTGCACCACTTTCCAAATTCTGTAATCTACCCCATGATAATAAGATATCTTGTTAACCAATTTAAGACTGTTTTCATTTCTTGGACATAAATAAGCATTATTATGGAAGTATGGATATTCGAACAGTTTCCTCTGACAAGTTTATGGTTAACCATTTTTCACACAACAAGACTGAAGAGACAGCCTGCAATTATATCATTAACTGAATAGATATTGGAAAGTACTGAAATATGAACAAGCTTAAGACCATGAAAAACTCTTCGGTGCACCTGAGGACATCTTACAACAAAATGTTTACCTAGTTGCATCCTGGTTAACTGATTTCATTAAGTAAAAACATCTTGAAGGCCTGTTTCACTTTAATTCATATACACATGTATGTATATCGTATGTTGTACACGTCTCTATATATATCATATATAGACATATTATGTATATACATCAGTCAGACCAATAAATTCTCCCATCATGAAAATATGACTAACACTTGTAAGCGAATCTCTTGGGCCTGAAGGTGAATCACCTGGTAAGATTGAATCACTTGCATCTGAAACAGTAGTTTGTATGCACTGTAGGACTTGAAGTTGTTGGGCCTTCATTTGCTCATCAGAGTGAACTAGTTAAAGAAAACTCTCTCATCATACTAAACAATACGACAGAAGATGGATTCGCAACAAAACTGAGATTCCTGACTGAGATCAACACAAATTTGATAAACTCTGTATTACCTCTACAACAGAAATCAATTTTATACCTGCTGGAATAAAAGATTACAAATGGTGATCATATTCCCTGATTCATCCTTACATTTGTAAATAAAAATGATATGAAAAAAATCAACATTCTGGCTGCTACTGACACAAATACAAAAACAAAAGAACCACACTGATAACAATGCTCCACTAAGACATCACTCAATGAAAAGCAATATCGTTATTGAAATGTACATAATTAAGAGATGTAGTTCTACTTTTATGACAATGCATTTTACAATCCTTTCACTGAAAGGCTGTAAACATAATACACATTTTCACAAGCTCTTGAGTTTCCATCATTCCTATCCGATGCAGATTTTTATTTTTCACAAAAGTTCTGCAATTTATCTTACATTTTACTGCTGCGTGAGACAGCGTGATAAAAGATTAGGCTGCTTATGGAAATATAACTACATTTACACAAGGGAATTAAAAACACTGACAAAATTTCCTTCCCCCACAATTCGTTTAGATTGGAGAGAAGCTTTAGTTTGTTTTTTTGTGACACTCCTAATATAAATTTAACTTTTAAATGTTGTTTCTTATTTTAATATACTCACTTTGAATGCTAATATAATCCTTGAGCGACATCATGCTTATGAGTAAGAATGATGGAAAATAGGAGCTGAAAAAAGTTTAAGATATCTCTGTTCCATAATGATGAGATATCATTAATTGCGACATAAATGATTCTATCTGAATCAGAGACTGGATCAGTTCATCCAAAATTTTCTAATAAAACCAAAGACAGAATATGAATTCAGACCCCCCCCCCCCCCAAAAAAAAAAAACCCTGCCAAAGTGTTGTATGAAGAAGAGAAGAAACATGATAGAAAAAGATGAATTTTAAAAGAAGAAAATAAAAGAAGTATTGAAAGATGAAACAAAACAGTTTTGTTCTGAAAAAAAAAAAACAACAACTCAGAATTTGGATGACATTACCATAGTTATTTACTGTCAGAGTAGATTAGACACACCTCATGCTGCAGAATTAAAATTTATAATATATGATTATAGAAACAAAAGAATTCATCCTCAAACTGCATGAAGCATACCCTCTAACAAAAGCTCTACTTTAAGCATTTAAGCACTTTCCAGGAAAACTGCCATGCACACAATTTCCTATAGGCCTAATGAAGATGAGGAAACTTTTCACTCTCTAACAAGTTTACATATTACTGGTTTTCATAATCTCTACTCCCACTAATTTCTTGCTTCATATTAGTCAAGTGGTTGCATTTCAGTAATAACAGCAGGATATTTTCTCCACATCAAAACGATACAGTGGAAAGGTATTAAGTGAAGAAATGTATACAGCTGTGCATATAACCATTTGCCACCCCAAAGTATCAGTTCCATGTGTAGCAAGACATTCTAAAAAAAATGTTTTTTTATTGCAAATTCAAAACTCAGTACATTAAGTATTAATACCTGCAGCTTCATATTGAAAATTACATGACTTTAGGACAACTGTTTTAAAATCATTGTACCATCTAAATTTGTCAAAGGGATTTTTCGAAACAAGAAGTTTGCAAAAATAATTTCTAACATACCTCAATCTGTCAGTTGCAGATTAGAGTTTGCAAATTCTGTGCAATGGAGAAAAGAAAACATTGAATGAATTTAAGTGACTGTAGCTTGCAATGGTAACAGTACCAATCTGCATCACATAGCTAATGAGATTGTCAGTGCAATAAATATGCTATTATCATGTGCATGAAGTAAGAAAAGGTATGACAAAACACTGAAGCAGCCCCACTACAGTCAAGCAGACAAAAATAAAAAAGTTATGTACGTTCACAACAGATATCAAAACAAGGTCGCATAAATATGATCTCTGAAAGTATTAAAACTATGAGTGTTACACTGTTATCAACACAATTAAGGAATGACTGAAATGATTGATGGAGAATCATGATAATCCAATTTCAATTGTCAAAAAGTCATAAATTGCTAACTTGGCACTGAAATGTAAAAACAACAGCACACTGAAAACTGTATTGTGATTCCATATGTTTCAATATATAAACTGCATTTAAATCATGAATTCACAGTGTCCACCCTCATTGCTGTGTTTGTATTGTAACATGTACACCTTCCTCTGCCTCATTCATCATTCTCTGTAAGAGAGGTGGAGATCAGCAAACAATGGTGTAACAAACATACTAGATATAGCAGGAAACAGACATTGCAACATTCAAGTCTATCAAACTGATCAGTCTCCTATATGTGACCAGGTTGTGAAACTTCCGCTTGATCCGCAGATGCATAGAGAGGCAAACGGAGAAATTCTTGAAGTGGATCCTGATATGTGACAAGAGTCCTCTAAAGACCACAAGGGAAAATGGGATAATGGATATTTTGTAATCACTTCTGTACTATGCGTCTAATGTCGCCTATCTTTAATGCTGTGTTTTACTACTAATACCATAGCATTTATGGTTAATGAACATATCATCAGTGTCATTTTTTTTCCAAAAGACAAGATTCATTTGAACAAACTAAGAGTGTTACAAGTTGGAATAGGGAAGGGCCCTTCAATGCCAAAACCTTGCCACGGCAGAGCATCTTCCTGGCTCCTATTATGACCTGGGCTGAGATAAAATACTATGCAGGTCCCTTGAGTGGGAAACCCCTCCTGGATGCTCATACTTTGATTTGACTCTTATTCTTTTGTTTCTCATGTACTTGATGCCAAAATCATACAGCAAAGTTGTGGGGACTTAACATGAGCAGTCTGTATCAAGGATCCAAAAGAAGGAAAATTGAAGTTTATAATACGGAATTTTTTTCCCTTTGGGCCACCTCATCCACTTTCCTACTTGTACAATAGGCCATTTTTGTGCTTTGATTGTTCTGCAGGCTTACGGGTGTGACCTTTCAATGTTTCATTATACAGAGGATTATGGTAGTCATGCAGAATAATTTCAGTATGAGGATCTTTAAAACACAGCTATTCTAAAAAACAAAATGAGGTTCTTTCATTTTACACATTTCACATACAAGTGGCATTGAGGGATGTCCACAAAGATTGCAATGAAACATCATTTTCTTATTTTGTGAAACAAAGCGGGGTGATTTGAATGTGATTATTAGACTTACTTAAATTTCAATAAGCTGATATAGGTTGCTACTATGTGGCACTGTCAGATTCTTTTGCAAATTATGACATGAACCTTTCTTCATAAAAATATTATGCAAAACACATTCCTTGTGAGTTAAGAAGAATGTGAGCATTTTCAATATGTAAAAATGATCAAACATATAAAAAAAAATTAAATGAAAAAAAAAACAAAACAATTCAAGAAGCAACAGGAAGAAGGTATGCACCATCAAATTTTACATTCCTTCTAATATCACTTTGTAACGAGCAGTTTCCACTGAGTGTTAAAACTTGAATGTCAGGAAAACTTTTGTGACTAACAATAACTGTGCAAAACAAAAGTTCAAATGCATGTAACATCTTAGAAGAATTCCAAAATATGACAGAACAGAAATATTCTGACAGCTGTTCCATATTGTTGGTACAGTAAACCAAAATTAAATAACAATGAGGAATTTCTGAGTGATGTTGCATTTATAGTTTGAGAAAAATGGCATTGGCCAGCAAACACTGCTATATCTATGGGTTTATTTCATCAAAGCTGATGCAGTCAAAGCTAAGGGAAGCACTGGGAGCCAATTTTACTCGTGCAGATTTTCAAAGGAATTTTTACATTTCAAAGGAATCCAAGAATGTAAAGGTGCAATCAGATATCCTATCTTTTCTTCCATTAAAATACGTTGACCTCCCTGTATTTCATAGGGTCTGAACTTCTGAAGAGATGTTATGTTCATTGTATTTGTTCACAGGTTTGTAGATCTTTAAGTAGAGATATCAAGTACACATCTTGTTCGAAAATAAATGATAAGCAATCAAAAAATATTATGGCACACAAACCATTTTCACATGTTGAGTCCATGACAACTTCAGTCAACAATGTAACATTTTATACCTCCAGTTTTCATCCTTACAAGATAACAAATGGAGACAGCTTACATTTACTGCTTCTGATCTAAAACCCAGTCTGGTGAATACACTATGACATGATATATTCCTTGAATGAGAGATTTTTCAGATTCTGACTTTTCACACAATGGCATAAAACTTTTTATGATCAAATTTAGGCATGACCTAGCCTTCATGTCTGGTCTAAAAAATCCAACATCTGCAAACAGTTTTAAACGTCACTGCACTCAACTTAGTAACATTGACAGAGGTTTTTTTCAAGCGCTGATAAATAATTTTAGCTGTTGTGTTTTCTGTCTACTCTCAGGAAGATATTTCTTTGTCACATTAAACATATTTTCCATTTCTATCACATGAAACATCAAAAAAAAATTAATAAAGATGATTCAAAATTAAATTAAAAGAAAAATAAAGATGTCGTCAGTTCTCATATTCAGCATTGCAAACATTAAATACATTCGAGCTGTAGAAAGACTGATGTAGGAACAATGTAAAATCTTAGGACCACAAATATATGTAGGTACAAAAGACATTCATTATAGATCTATAATATTTTTCATTCTTCCTTAAAGGTATAGCATCTAATCTCACTTTCCTCTTTCTCTTATCTTTTCTTGAAAGTTTATCATTATCTGTCTTTATAATTCAAAATATATGAATGGCTGTGCTTATACTGCAACTATAGCACAGGACTTTGGGGATGTGAAACATCATAATACAAATATCAGTAACCGTTACAACAAATGATGAACATGTCTGATGACATCAAGAACACAGTATTATCTACAGTGAAAGTACAAAGTATGGCAAGATTATGAACAAAACAAGCTCAGTAAAAGGAGTAAACACAAATGTATAAAACTGATTAAAAAAAATCAAAATTTTGCAACTTAAAAGAAAACAACAATATCAATAACAACAAAATTAACCTTATATTACATCCAGTATGTAAAAAAAAAAAGTGCTGATTTTTACAATACACAGGTATTTTTTTCATGATCTGATATAGAGTGGAGAAACTAACCATTTATTACTTTGTTCAAACTCTCAGACTTTGAGAGAAACTGTGCATACATATCTGCAAAACACAATATAACATATCCACATTTGTTAAAAAAATAATTGTCTTGATAACAGCAGGCTGTCTCGTCAAACTTTCTTGCTGGTGTTATTATCATACATTAATGAGGAATACCATTTGCCACATATCAAAATGTCATAGCCATTCCTCTAACTGCCTTTGTCCAGTCAATGTCCTCCAAGATCATAACATATCCATTGTCATTCCAGGTTAGAAAGAGGGCCTTTTCTTTATTCCTATCAATGCCTTCACATTACTTCTATGTGTCGATTCGTCCTTCTTCTTTTTACTCTCCTTTCTCTTTATACTGTGTCTCCTTGCTTCAACTGGTTCCTCTTTTTCCTCAATCATTTCCATTCCTGTATTGGCCAACGCATGATGAAGAACACAATTATCTGTAACGATTTGTGCCAAATCTGCTCTCTCCTCCCCGTTCTCGAATTTCTCCTCACTGCTTTCACTGTTCAGACTGTCATTCTCATCTTCATCATCATCACATTTCTCCGGACGAATAAAGTTGTAGCACAAATTGTTACAACGGTGAAACTCGAAGACTCGTCTGATGGCTCTTGGACCTTTATCTGTAGATGGTCCAAAGCTGACATCCTTGGAGTGAATGCATGGGGTCGTCAGAAGATACCCTGAGTCTGTTTGAACTCCCTGCAGATGTCATGAAAAGAAGTGGTTGGATATGACTGTCTGAAGTCATTCGTGTCACTTTCAAATAGCCTTCAAATAATAGCCTTCAAATAATTATTTGGATGAAAAGACCAATTAAACTGCTGAAAGCTATGAAATATTCTAACATTTCCAGCCAAACATCAAGTTTCTATCATATATTCATTGAGGAAAAGAAAATCTGGCAGTCAAATGCACCTCATAAAAGACAATTTGTTTCAGTTATATTGTACATATCACTGTCCAAGGGGGATTATGCTGAAAAAGATATTTTTTGGCTTTTAAATTCTACTTCATACCGATAATTTAAGTGTCTAATTTTTAAAATCTACAAATCCATTCTAAACATCTGCATGGTCTTCCACTATGGTACTTCTAAGTCAGTATTAACATTAATTAAAGATAATTGGTTTGCAGCACAATAAATATTATGGCTGAAGCACGCATCCTCTAAATAACACCGATAAATGTACTCGATTTTACTATAGAATTATAAAAGATCTATTCTCCTATTTGCTACATAGGCCTACCTGAAATCCACTTAATACAAAATTTCCCTCGCTCTCGTGATAAGTGAAGTGAAGAAAGGCGTCCAATGTGGTGGGGTCTTTGATGGCTCGCTCTCCAGTCTTTCGTATAAAACTCTGGTACTCACTCTGTAGAATATACAACAAACACTCCTCTCAGTACATATTACTTCAGTTTGTTCCCAGGTAGCATGAAATATGACAATAGCAAATATAGAAAAAAAAAATAAAAAAGAAGACCACGAAGAAATGGAAACCACTGCCTGACATAAAGTGTTCACATTAAGCGTACTCCATGGACACGTGAAGGTATTCACATGATGGACTAGAACATATCAGATGATATTCCCTGTGATATTACTCATGAACAAACCCATCCACATGCATCACTCAAATCAGCAAAGTAATCTCATTCAGTTACAACTGCTGGGGAAAAGATGGGCCAACAACATTCAAGAACGGCCATGGAGAAGAATGGTCAACAGCTTGTCAGGAGACGTCCCAAAGGCTCCAGATGGAATTAAGGACTAAAAGGAAGAAGAAGAAGAAGAAGAAGAAGAAGAAGAAGAAGAAGAAAGAGAATACCGCTACTGCTGGAAGGCTTATGGAAGCACAATACTTTCATGGATGGGGAAAATCAGAGATGTAACACTTCTTTAAACTGGGGTAAACAGAGATAAATTAATAGGCTACAAAAGGTATACACAGATTATTCCTTTTGCATAACAGTTTCAATCATTTCTCCACCTTAATCGACTATAGCTTTTCCACAAAGAAAAAGGCAACTTTTTTTTTTTTCAAAAAACTATTTTTATTGTTATTAATATTATTATTTTGCTAGATTCTAGATGTTAAAAGAGAGATTGCAAAACTAAATCTCGATTTTCTCGCAACTCAAGTTTTCAGGGAAAAAAGTTATGTCATAATGTATTTGAATAAACTATTATCCAGATCTCTAGATAAATCTCTAGTCCCCTCCAACAATAGAAATGATCTGTCTCATGAGCCTTAGATAATGTACATCATGATCCACAACTCTATGCATGATCCATGGGAAATCGTTTAGACCAGCCCAATTATTTCCCTTTGCCAGACACAAAAGCATAGCAAAGAAGGGAAAAAAAAAACCCACTTTACTTCTTGTCATTCGAAAGATAGATTGCAGAAAAATTAGATAAAATTATTGCAATAAGAATGCAGCATTTTACTTACACCAAGAATTTTTCGTTATTTTTAATGATGTAAGTTTCAAGCAAAAATGCAAACGTGATTTCTTTCCTTTCATACTGCTTGTTCAAAGTTTTTTGTGTCTGGCAAAGGGAAGTTGTAATAGGGCCGGTCAAAACGATCTCCCATCAATTCAACATTTCTAAAGTGAGCGATAAAAGAAGCATACGGTCTGGGTTTTCGTTTTCATTGCAGCCTTAACCGAATAATCAATTGGCTCTAGATAGATCCATTATTGTCATGTTGAGAGGCCGCGAAGGATCCCGAACAAATTAAATAACGTCAAGCCACGGCATGTTTGACTGCTAAGCCTACTGGGCAGCTCTCCATTTCTGTTTCGCTTTCATCTTCACATGCCAAGTCGACCAAAAACACGGGGGAACAGCAGCAAAGGTCAAACTGAAATGGTAAGCAATCACAAACAGCTTGAATCATGACCAAAAAAAAAAACCCCAAAAAACTATGTTCTTCACCAAATTAACCTTCTATTATCCGATATACCGCAGCTTAACAGACCTGCATAATGTCTAACATAGAGCTATAGATGTGGTGGATTCTAAAAAAACATGGCATTTACATTGCTTGCCACTGCATTTGTTACTTTTTATTTATTTATTTATTTACTTACTTACTTATTGATCTATCTAATTATTATTTATCAATTATTTATTTATCTATGTATCTATTTATTTGTTTAGGCCTATTATTTATTAAGGCTTATTTATTGATTATTGATATTCAGGCCCATTTATGTATTTCATATATTAATTTATTTATAGTTATTTTTCCATCTGATTGTAGAGTTAATTTCTGGTTGGTTGGATGATTACTTGCTTAGAAAGACAGACAAGCAAAATTGATGGACAAAAAGACAGACAGATAACCACGCAGTCCAGTAGGCAGGCAGGAAAAACAGACAGAAAGATAGACAGACAGACAGACAGACACATATTTTAAAACTAATTTATAACAATCAACCAAGACAGCAATCTGTGGAGACGAAAAAATTGCTGTCACTGCTCTCTCTCTCTCTCTTTCTCCCCGTTCTCATCTCTCGTGTCTCATTGTGTTGTGCACAAACTATATCGATGATACAACAACCGCGAAAATGTCCATGTCATGAACAAATATTGAAGTTTTTTTCTTTCTCCTCCTCCCTGTCTCTCTCTCTCTTTCTCTCCATCTCTTGTGTTCCGTTGTGCAATCAATATCTGTTAACAAGAACAATACAACAACCACTTTAAATTCATCATAAAAGAGTGCTGATGTTCTCAGGTCTCTTACTGTTT
>JBCEWB010523088.1:0-18922 GCA_039654565.1 Peronia peronii | reverse complement strand
GAGGACCCGCGAGTCGTGCAGAACCCGCAACCTCACCGACGTGAGTTGTTTTCACCCTCTGAAGCAGACGCCGAACCCTCCCTCTTGACTGATCTAAATGAGCTTTATTTGAGTCTGCCATCTGTCAGATCTATTCTAACCTAGTTGACACTCAAATTTGAGACCTGTTACCGCCATATTGACATACAACACTAAAATCTTGTAGTTAATGGATGGCACGGTTCAATGCAATGAGGACCTACCAAAATAGGCCCATTATCTCCTCACTTTATTTCATCAATATTTTGCTATTTTTAAAATTTATATTTCTTTTCGTACATACATATTCAGCTCCTCTGACCAGGATTTTTTTCTCTCTGAAACTAGGACGTCGCTATCGGCTTTTCGGTGTATCAATTTTTAATTTTCAATATGGCTGCCGAATGTTTTCGTCAGCAACCAAAAGGCCTAGCTTGAATACACCTGCCTCTCAGTTTGCGATTTGGCTATAGGAAACTTTAGCGGAGTGTTGGAAATATTCCAATTATTTATTGTGGACTAACTGCAAGATTTATACAGCTGCAGTGCTTTTACTTAGGAAAGCTAAAATTTATAAGTTATTCCTCCCCAAATCAACGAAATGTAAGTCGTCCTCCTCTGTCACCCAAAATCCTAGGCTAATAGAAACATGCACTCATTCACTAATGCTCCTATACATTCTCTTTATGGCTGAAGTGCTTAATACGGCACCACAAAAACGTATATATCTGGTGTGGAAGCTCCTAACAATTTTGAGCTCACTTCATAGTTATTGGGGTGAAACGTTATTAACTAGATTTAGATCTAGACTAGAGTATTTGGAGATCAAATAATGAAATATCGATTTAGAATCTAGATCTATACCCTATATAGTGGAAACTCGTTAGTGTGATCATGGCATAACACGATTTCCTGTTTAACACATCGATTTTGTTAAGTCCGATTTCAACCCTCCTTTAAACATACAAATGTTCAACCAATATAGTGCGCTTGGTTCATTTGGACAGTTGTCAGTCCTTGCATGCTAGCCACGTGCTATGAAAACATTGAAGAGCCCACTTTTTTACATCAAGCTGGCAGCCTCTGTGCTGTTGCTGCCAGTACTAAGCCTAGTGGTGGCCCATCCTTCTCACCGCTAGTTTCTTACCCAGTGCACACCAGTGTCAGCGGCATATATCGTTATGTTAACCTAGGCCTTGTTTGGGCCCACCTCTCTTTCCCCAGTCTTCAGCTGTTATTGTGACGGGCAGCATCATAGGTCTACACATTACTCTACAATACACCATTGACCAATATTTCAACTTTTATCACCATGCGTCACACATTATCACCTGTCCTATCTCGCCATGCACCCTGATTTGCTTACCAAGTTTTAAGACTTTCAAACTTTAAATTCCAATGGAAGGAAAGGGAAAAACAAGTTCTTAATAAGTATATCAATACATCTAGCCTTTTGACAAGTGCATGTATAATAAATTTATGCTCTATTTTATTTCAAATGCATTCCTAAGCCCTTTTTTATGTTTCCAAAAATCAGCATGGGTTTGTACAAGAAAAATGGTTGATCCCTGATAACACACTCACCCTGACAGCACAACCTTTCGAGTTTGGTCCTAAGGGTGAGTGTGTTGTCAGGGTTCCATTGTATTTACTCATCCATTTCAAATCTCAAGTGTAAGTAGTTTTGCAACTTGGATGGACAATACACCTTATTTGAGATTAGCACATAAAAATATGTCCTTTGCAACAAGCCACCCAAATTTCCAGAGATTTCCACAGTTATGTGGAGATTTTTTATTTCATATTCATGCCACTGCAGTTCATGTCTTTTCTTCATGCATGGATACAGGATATTGCCATATAGCTTTCAAAGTAAATCTTTTGATGTAATCAAAATCATAGTAGAGCGTAGCTTATCTTTGAAGGAAAGAAAATCTATGGCTTGGTAAGAGCATCCCTAGAGACAAATCTAAAAAACTGTGCATACTATGAATAAAAAAACACACAAAAAAAAAAACCTGATAGCTTTGAGTGACCCTTCAAATAGTAAACTACATTTTCACTTAAACAAAAAATAAATATACAATTTCAGGCATGTCTGCAAAATGGCCACACAAAATTTAATGGACATGAAATTATGAAATCTGCAAAAATTCAGGTATACATGTAATTCTACATAGGATGGCATTTTTTAAAAACATGAAATATTCATCTGATCAGTGGTATTGTATGTTCAACAGGGAAGGGCAAAGTGATAAATGGTTGGATGCTTATCATGATCCAGTTGCATCACTGTACACCTTTACACAGTGTCTGACCTTGTCCGACATTCAAGCTGATGGAGACTGGAAATTGATTGTTGCTGACCTGGGCACAGGCACCTATGACATGAAGCTCAAAGTGTACAAAAGTTGGTAGCAGTTAATTTTGATCACTGTGATAACGTAATCCTGCCTTTCTTCACTGACTTGTAAAGTCAAGCACTATCTTACTGTGCACACCTATATTATTTGAAATTTAGTTTAATTAGCAATACATTAAGATTAGATCCTGAGTGTCTAAAAAAAATATATAAAAACCCTTAAACAACAGATGAATGTGACTTCAAGTATAGTGATTCCTCTTGCACATTGGAGAAGAATTATTTATTACATGCAAAGAACCTTGGAGGAAAATGTGCCTAATTGTTTATGAAAGTTTAAGCATAGATTGTGAAAAAAATAATTTAGTATGCAAATAGTTGAATCATAATGTATTATACAGCAAGTGTGGGAACATAACTATAAAATTATTCATTAAATTGTCATTTCTATAAACCGCCTTAATAAAGTCATAAACTCTATGTTGTGCTTGCAGATACCACACTGATGAGTGAGCACACAATCATTGATCTACCAACTGGAGTAGTGACATTTTACATGGATACTCTTGAACCTCGTACCCCAGGTAAATTCATTTGAAGCTATTTGAAAAAAACTGCATGATTCGTTTCCGCGTAATTGCTTTGGGACTTGACTGTAAAATCTATGTACTTGACATATTTTTCAATGCTCAAATCTTCATTTAAGTGTTTATATACACAATCTATTGGCAATATATTTTGTAAGAGAGAGGGGGATGTTGATATCAGTAATTATTAAAGAATGAAACTTGCATTATACAAAATAATTTTAAAGGCTGCTGCTTTTAAATAAAACATATCAAAATAAGATTCGTCAGGCATTAGAGAGACCCACTGATTTAAACAACCAGTCATTTAATAAACATTGATAAGGGCTATCATTGACATTAACCCTACAAGTACATCACACGTATATATCCAACAGGTGAAATGCTCTTTACAGTGCGAATCCCAGATTTATACGGTCTGGCCTTTCCATGCTATGCCTGTCGCATCGCTGTGATATTTCTTATCTTGTGGACCAAAATTAGGTTTTATTGGACTTAGTTTTGTCAGAATGTCACATAATAGGAACGGCTGCTTCTAAATACAAGATCTTTCAATAGTCAGTGCTTTTTTTTTTTCTTAGAATAAGATTGTGAGAAAGCCGGTAGATAGAGTCCAATCCCAGCAACAGGTAACAGAAAGAGGGAAGAAGAGAAATCATAGGCCACATGGCCCACTCAAGTCCTCTCAAATGGTCTATAATTACAATCAAAAGAAATGATCTTGCGGGAGGAGAGTATCAAATACATGTCGTCTCTTTGTTTACACCACTCTGAATAAGAACGCAGACTCTCCTGACCACTTGACCCACTCAACAACACATTGACCAGCGATAAAGCTGTTGAGAATACAAGTGAGCTATAATTGCTATGAATGAAAGCTAAAGTATCCTATGTATCTATTAGTTTATATATCAGATAGCTCTCTTGTGCTCGCACTCTATGCGATCATTAGACCACATGTATATATTTCTTTGTAGTCACTGCTGCCCTATCAATGTCGCTGGTCTTATCTAATAAGAATAATCTAAGTCCACATGGTCAGAGGGATGACAGCTTGCAGTTTGCGCTTTCTACAAATACATCCCTGTGCGAAATGGTTTAGAGCGGGCAGTTACATTAGGTTATGAACAAATCTGTAATGGAAATAGCCTGTGTGACGAGAGGTGATAAATTTGACATCTGTATAGAATTCACATGTCTTTGTGAATACACCCCCTTCTCCTACCATCAGCTCCTTTCAAATAATATGTTTGAAGAAAGGGTCGAGTTAGGGGAGGGGTTAGAGGAAGACATTGGTCAGTATGGTAGTCAATCTGGGCCTGCATTGTATCACTACGAAGCCAAGGCCGAGTCTCTGTAGTCAAAACAAACACCCTGAGGTTAAGCACTAGTGCTGACAATGCAGATTGACAAGCCCAGCAAGGCGCGCCGCAGGGCATTGCAGCCCTTAGGCTGAATCGCAACTCTAGAGTTAAGGCATTAGATAGTCAGAACAATACCTCTTATAAACTTGTAAATGAATTGGAGTACATCTCATCACGCCCATTGTGTTCCTGAGCACTGTTATCTACTTTACTTTTGCAGCTATAGCTGTGGCATCAGGGCCTTATATTTATGTTTACAAGAATCTCAGACCTTACTTCAAGTTCACTCTGCCACCCCTAGAGATACATCCTGTGGAAGAGGACTTGTGGAACCAAGCAAAAGATGTATGTAGGGAAGCAAATCTTAAGTAGTTTATATAATGTAAATAACAAGTCAGATGGTTTGAAATATGTGAATCTAGAATCAATTTTATTTTTCAATATCAATTTTATTTTTCAGTAGACCATATTTTTCATTTTGTAGGGAATGAGACGAGAAAGACTGTGTGCATGAGTAAAATTTTAAGATTACAAATGTTTGTGTATGTTTTTTATAATATATTGTCTGCGTCCTATGACTGACTGGCATCTAGTCACTGAACTATCAACATGTATTCATAGTTGTATCATGACTAAAATAAGAGGATGACAGGAAATTGACAGGATTACATGTAACATTTTTAGCATTAAGAAAATAACATTTCTGTTACTTATCAGTATAAATGATTTGTTATTTGCTTGAGATGGATGCATATTCTATGATGTATATATTTCATTCTTTTTTTATTTAGGACCAAGTGAACGTATACAGCATGAGAGAAATGTTAGAGACCCTGAGGTATTTACTGTTTACTTTAACTTATATTGAATCTCATACAATGTTGTTGCTGTGATTGTTTTACTTCCTGTGATTTCATGTCTTTAAAATATTGTCAAGACTGTTGGAAGTATGTTTGAAACACAGAATACCAATTTTCATTTTTTTTTCATGTTTATATCAAATCTGCTGGCCAATATGGATGCCCCTTTACTTTGAACTGTTTTGCCTCACATATTAAGGGCAACGGCATATTCTGAAGGTATTTCTTTTTCCCTCTCTCCCTCATGGTCATTCCCAATCAAGAATGTTGTAAAATAAATTTGAGCTATGTTGTGAAAGGCATTGTAATCCTACAGAATAATGGTAAATTTCACCCCTTGTATAAAAAGAGCTCTGTATGTAGATCTTATGCTGACAAAATGAAAGTTGTTTGCAGCATTTATTTGATCATATTATTAATGGAAATGAAATATAGAAAATAAAAATGAAAACAGTTGAAAGTAAATGGTCATGAAAACTGGAAAACACTCAGAACTGCTGTGATGATATCTTCAGGCTTTAGCCATGGTAATTTCTATTCTATGTGTGACAATTAATGGAGAGAGTTACAGGAGTTCATTTCTGTCAGCAGTGATATAGTTATCAAATTGTGGCAATGTTTCATGAGTCTGCCTTATTCTTCTGCTGTTTGTGATATTTTTGTCTATAATGTGAATGTATCTTGCATGTATATTGCGTCTCATCAATGGGAGATTATTGTGCTCAGCCCTCTTACTTCCCTTTACCAGACACAAGAGGGACAGGACAAACAGTGTAAAGAGGAAAGAAAATCACTTCTGTGTTTTTTACTTGAGATATACATCATGAAAAATTTCAAAAAAATTATGATGTAAAGAGAATATTTTCTTCTTATTGTTATAATTTTATCAATTTTTTTGGTGATCACTCTTTCGAATGACAAGGTCTAAAGGGATTTTTTCCTCTTTACAATGTTTGCTATAGACTGCTTTGGCTGGGAAAGGGAAGTACTTCAGCTGGTCAAAATGATCTCCCCTTACACGAGTCCTCTTTTGGGAGGGGCAAATAATCTGCGAAAGGATCTCCCATTGTGAATGGAATTTCCTTTTGGGATAGATACAATTTATCTTATCTTATCTACAATGCAGTGATTCAACAAGGCAAGAGTAGTAGACAGACATAGACATAATTTTCTTATCCTGAGTGATGACAATAAAAGAAATTGTTTTTCAATCCACAGACAAGAAGGCTGCTCTCTGACTGTCAGATCATTACGACTATTGCAGCTGGAGACAAACAATGTAGAAAATTTTGTAAATCTCTACAAAAACACACCTCTCAGAAAACAGGTAATAACATTCTTGAGATATAAACAAATTTTTTAAGGGAAGTAAAATGTTTCCTCCTTGTCTGTATTGTTGTGAATCAACAACCTTTAGTTATTTCAACTGTATGTGTTGTCAGTATCTGTTTCTTTTCAATTAACTGTCCCTGTTTTAAATGACTGGTTATGTTTTAAAGATATTATGTATCTTTAAGTTAATCTTTGCTTGTGAGCATAGTGTACAAATTGCTAACTTGCAAAAAAATCTCAAGACTATTATTTGGTTATTTGATTTGCTGTGCTTAATTTGCTTTATAGCCACATAATGGAACCTAGTCATAATGTCCTTTTCAGAAAAAGCGAAATGAAATTGATTCTCTATTGCATTAAAAAAAATAATTAAAATCAAAAGCTAGTTTTTGAGAATTTGACAATTGAAAGGTAATTAGCCTATATGATATATTCTTGTTGTAATTTTTCTTGTAATAATCCCAGTCCCAGTCCCTTTTTAGTAATTACTACTCTTTTTTCCAAAATGTTTGTCCTCTCATTTGTGTTTCGTTGTTGGGCATAATTATTTTTCATTCTCCATCATAAGACTGTGATCACCTGTCTTGCAACCATGAAAAAGTCAGTCTCTGATGAGGATGCCATCAGTTGCCTGGTGTTGGGAACAGAGAGCAAATCTATATATGTTCTTGATCCAGAGGCCTTCACAGTCCTTGCAACAGTAAGTCATAATATTTATACACATCCAAAATGAAGTCACTAAAGACGTAAAGTCTCTACAAATAACAACTGATGATGTTTCCAAAAAACTGTTCTGAAATTTTCTTACAGAAAAAAAGATAAGTTAGTGAAAAAGTTAAGTTAAAGAAAAAAGGTTAGTGTTGATATGAAATCTTTCTTTAACGACAAGTAGTGCGTTTCACAATGAAGAGAAAATGGACAAAATGAAGTTAAAAGGGATTGATTTTTTTGCAGAAATGCTTAGACATCAAAGAGCATCTAACTACCTTGTCTGTGCCAAGGGGTGATTAATGTTTGTTGTGTAAAACAAACAACTAAGTATTATTTTCATTTTTTCAAATATTACACAAAATGATATATTTTTCTAGAAATATGTATACTGTTATCTTCTTGAAAATATTCTTGTCTATATTCATTCATACTAACTGAAATTCTGTATTTTCATTCAGTATGCTTTTACTATTGTTATTGTTGTTACCATATTAAATTACAGATTCAGATTCAACTAACAGATAGATTCGTTCACTGTTATTTCTGTTAACGAAATTCATGAGATCTGGACCTAGATATATACACACATCAATATCAGTTTCCTTCCTTTTATGGTCTCATTTCCAGATGGAATTACCAAATGTCCCTGTGTTCATCAGCGTGAATGGGCTCTTTGATGTGGACTATCGCATAGTTGTATCCTGTCGAAACGGTTGTGTATACACCCTGAAAAGGTAGGACATGGTTCAATCCCTAGTAACAGTAGATGTAAAAAAAAAAATTTTGGATTGATTGGTATCTGTACAATGAGGATGCTTGCTAAATTGCTTACTTTAGGGATTATTCTGTTTGAATGTTTCCCTTTTTAAGCTGCTAATATGTCCTCCAAATGAACAAAATTCCTGATCATGAATCTTTTTTATAGTATGTTGATACATGATTATAGGGAATTCTGTAAACATTGGACTGAAATAAAATTCTCACATATAAAAGGCCCTGAGTTATTGAGACTGAAGACAATTTTATGAGAAAATTTTGGGATGACCCTTAGTTCAGCTTTGCGTAGATAAAAGAATTAATATGAAAGAAGCAATTGATTATGTTTGTGAAAGTAAAACAGAGCCTATGAAATTGCGATCAGAAACAACTTTCAGAAATATAAATTTGCAGTGGATTTGATTTGATAAAGGCTTTAACTTTATATTTGTTTTCCATTTATCCACTAAAATTTATGTAATTGATAATACGCTGTCTGTGCAATAATACATGTGTATGGAATGTCTCCTCTGCGACCAGGGGAGATGGTAATGTTAAGTTTTGGACAACAGCATAATGAATTCTCTATCTTATTTGAATTCGCTAACACAAGTTCTGAGCACATTTGAACATGGCTAAAAAATTCAGACAATATACAGCATCAGTGAAGTAAATTTCAGCCTTTAGTTTTGCTTTGTATATTTGTTATAGGATAAAGTATACATATTTTTGTTTGTATTTGTTCACTGCTGCTGTCACAGAGGCAGCAAAGATGCCACCAAGAACATGATAGAACTGAATTCACAGCCTGTTGGAATGGAGAGAATCAACAAGAACATCTATGTGGGCTGCATGGATGAAACTCTCCATTGTTTCACTTCAAAGGTAAACAAAATATGTATTTATCCATTTTGCATAATTAAGGTTGTTTCAGTGAAATTTATCTATTGTTGAAAACTGAATCTCAAAGATGTTTTTCTGTATTTCCATACCTTGATTGGATTAAAGTAATTTGTGTTCCACTATATTTTTTGGGGCTGACTTGGTCCTTAAGAGCTTGACACTGTGGCTTTTCAACCAATTTTTATTGTCTCACAGTTCACTCTCTTTATTCTTGACAGAAAAACCATATTATCTCTTTCATCTGTTGCAGTAGGTCTTAATTGTGTTTTTGTCAAAACTTTCTGAGCTTAGAAACTTTTATGAAACCATGAGACAAAACAAAAGAATCATGACATAATTACATGTGATTCAAAGAGGATGTTGAAATAAGCAGTTTCTTTGAAATTGGCTCTAACTTGTTCTTCTGTATAGACACAGTTTTTACATTTGGTATGCGTCATTTAAAGAATAGATGCCAGTTATTCTTCTTTTCTCCTTGCCGAATACAGGCCATCAATAGGAATCGCCCACTTTCTTCCCTCTCTGACAAACTTTTTCTTATCCTTCCTCGTCAGGTTGGAGGCCTTGTTCTGCCTGCAGGCTCCGCCTCCAAATCTCTTTAGGGTGCCATCATTTTCCATTCCCTTGTGGATTTCAATCAAAAGCCTGTTGAATGACATTTTTTCTATAGTGTGCATCCAATTCAATTGAATGGATGCAATAATTTATATTCATATTTGTTCAGGGAAAAAAATTGTGGACTGTTCGTCTTCCAGCCAGCATAACCACTCTTGAGGTGATTGATTACAAACCCAGAAGTTTCTCTGCCGTACTGGTGGCCCTGAGTAACCAGGAGGTCCACATATACAAGGAAAAATTTTTGGTTGACATCATCAAGATGGATGACATGGTGACGGGAATGCGATTTGGTAGATTTGCTCGAGAAGATGGAACTCTGGTCATGACGACTAAACGTAAGTGGAAGTTCTAGAACATGCCTCTGATCATCAGTCTCCTCACTGTGTTTTCAATTTACGGAATATATGACAGTAGCACTATCAATGATATATTGTTGACATGTATCATACATCTGATTGAAACCATATTTAGCATTGTATAGGATGGGCTCACAAATTTTAGAGGCCTTAAACACATCATGAGATGGGAGAAATTAAAAAAAGAAAGGAAGAAAGAAAAGAATTAAACCATGAATTTTTTATTTGCAAGGATCAGAGGTTTTTTGCTCCTTCAGTGGGACTCATTTTATAGTCCATTCATAAATTATTTAAAACTGTTCATCAGTGCTGCATGTATGGAATGAATATGATACAGATAATATGCATGGTGATTTTGAGCTAAATTCTCCAAACAGCAGAGTTTACAACTTTCCTTCAGTAATAGTGATAAATTGTAAGACAATTCCTCATTAAAACAAGATATACTTTCTTGAACAGCCCACAGAATTATTTTTGAAAAATGCATATTTACAGTAAAATTGGAATTGTCAGTTCTCTACTGTCTCAGTTGTATTGTCACATCATTTCTCTCTTCACAGGAGGTGGGCTTTTTGTGAAAATACTCAAGAGAACAGCCAGGTTTGAGGAGAAAGATCTCTCCGCTGGACCACCAGTGTCACAGAATGTCAAACTAAATGTGCCCAGAAAAACAAAATTATTTGTGGACCAGACCCAGAGAGAGCGGGAGAGTGGAGTAGGTCAGTCAGGACTTGCATTTTTCTTAGGATATTGCTAGAAATTTGAGAATACTATCCAGTCCACAGGCAATCTCCAAGAACAAAAAAAAAAAATCTTCAGATAAGTATTTCCTTGAACCTGTTGAATCCTTGAGAAAAGTTAAGGTTCACTGTTTATGTCAATGTTGATTCAGAGTCAGACAACCCTGAAAATAATTGTTCTGGGGCATCCATTTAATATTGATATAGATATGTTTAGGTATAGTGAGAGGCTCATCTTTATATTTTTGAAATTGAATGATGTCTTTGATTACACAATAAATCTTTCAGTTTAACAAATATCAAAGTTCTTGATACTTCATCAACAGAATGCTACAGAGGAAGTTTTCTTGATGATCTACTAGATATCAGTGTTCTTACAAATAATTTACATCCTGCGATAAGTTTCTTCATGTATACCTATATATTTTGACTACAGAAGCATTAATGTCTCTCTCACCAGCCATGCACAGGACATTCCAGCGTGATTTGGCACGGCTCAGGTTACATGTGATGAGAGAGTATGTGAAAGCATTAGACAACAGCATGAGTCCCATTTCCTCTGATCCCATGGAACCTCTGAAACTCAGTGCACATGTGAGCATAAAAATCTCCTTTTTCACTATAAGATTCCTCATACCTTCATCAGAATTAAACAACTGATCATTTCATACCTTTGCTGGATATGGAAACACCTTATTTCATTGTGCATGTAAACACAAGTCTTCTGTTTGTCTTTGTGATTCTTGGTAATTTCTTAGAAATTGAGCAAATCATGAGTCCATGTCTCTACTGTTATAAAAATATTCCTTTTCATTAAATTTGGCCAAGCTGTCTAAACAAATCTAAATTTTATCTAAATGCATATTTTTCTGTTTTCAAAGGTATTTGGGTATAATTTCTCTTTGGACACAGTTCATCACAGTTGTTTTGTCTTAGTTTTTTATCGTGCTCATCACAGACACAGGAAAGAATATTGTCTATTTTAGTCAGAAAAGTCATTTTTGTGACTTCAATAGAAAATTATTTTTTTTTGCCACCACTTCTTTCTTTGTCGGCATTTGACTTTCAGATTTCTGTGGTAGGGTTTAGGTTCCTACATAGGAACTTTGATTTTATATTATATTGTGTATCACACACTATATGATACCAAAACTTGAAAACAGATTGATATCTTAGTAATGTTTTAAAGTGTGGTCATGTTGTAAGATTATGAAAGAATCTCAGCTATTATTAGGTTTTATTCCTTTGGCTGTAGATAAATGTAAATGTCTATTTCCTATTTAATTTCTAGGTTCAAGGCATTGGACCAACTTTCAAGTTCACTGTGAAACTACAGAATACAAGTCTAAGTCAGGCATCATCCAATTTGCTGATTACCTTTGACTATGATGACAAGTTGTATGACTTCCGCAAGAAACTCATTCAGGTATGAATTCAACTGATCACAGTACTGCATTTTTTTGCTTGAGATATATCAGTTCAGACTGAATAATTTGGCATTGATTTATTTATTATTTTGATGGGCACAGTGCTCAATTTCATATTAAAAAAATGCACATAAATATTATTAGCAGGGGATTTATGTTAATAATTTTCAAAGCAGCAGAGTCTCATAATTTGTCTTTCTATGAAATTTCTCACTAGTTAGGACAGGAGGCAGAAGATATTTTCAGTCATGTAGATTATTTATTTGAATTCTAGTTCTAAATGTAAATTACAATAAGGAAAAAAGTGAATGATTGGTGAATTAAGAGCTTTTAGTCAAGATGGCTAAGTTAATGATGGCTAATTACATTATATAGAAGTTTGATAAGTTCTGTATAATTTACCTCAGCATCATGCTTCCTGAACTTGATCACTGTTAAAAATTCTTTTCATTTGGAAGAAGGGAGAGCCAATATTTGAATTTTGTGTGTTCATGTAGTTGTAATGCAAACTTGTGAAACTTCATATTTGATCCTCAGTATTTCTTGTCCAATTATGTCACACTTGTTTGTGCAGGTCCCCATGCTGGTTCCAGGCCTGACTTATGACTTTGAGACATTTGTGGACTGTCTGAATGACAAAGGGGTCACTGAAAATGTCAAGGTGAATGTCACTCAACAACTTATCTATTCAGTTGTTCTGGCAAAGAGTGATAGAGACGGTTCCATATCAAAACATGAAATATCATAGATAAGTAGCCAATAAAACTATAAAAAAAATTGCATTTCAGAACAAAACCGGCTGGCTAGAAATGCATATGATTTCATCATCAGCTATTGCTGACATCTCCTTATACATGAAACACAGTCAACAATGTCCTTCTCAACAATTATATTGCTTAGGATAGGGCTGGTAATCTATGCATACTCCAATTGTTATTTTGCATGGTTAAAAAAAATCAGACACATAACCAGCTAAATAAGATTTCAAGGGACATCAGTTTTCTCAGTTGTCCTGAGCACCATCAATTCTGATTAATTCCCTTGTCATAATCTTTACATACCTCTGCTCCATGGATTATGTTAAATGTATATTGTATAATTTCTCCTTTATCTCTCTCTTTCTGACTCTGTCTTGTACTTCTTCCCCCCTATTTCTCTAATTCTTTCTTTTTTTTTTTCTGACCTTCCCCCCCTTCCTCCTCCCCCCTTCCAATAACTTATTTTCCGCCCAGTTAATTTCTGTCAGGATGTAGTAACGCATTGTAACTTTCAAGATTTTGTCGACCGCATTAAGAGTCATCACATCAGGTCAAACAATATTGTGTGGAAATTGTATATGTGCATCATAAATAATGTTGAACCTGATGCCTCAAAGTAAAACATGAGTTTCTGTTTAATTATTTGTCACAAATTGAATGTGACAATCTAGAGGTGAAGAATTTCATAATGTGATCCTGTATTTATTTCCAGGTATATGTGACCAAACCTGGTAAAGCTGTGCCACTCATCACAGGAGTTGTCAGCATGCCAGTCAGTGAGAGTATAGTGGTCGTATAAATCTCATACAGGAGCCAGGCATGTGGTGATATGTTTGTATCTTAAATCGAATGAAAGTAATGGTGTGTTGTGAAGGTAAACTTATAAGTGAAGTATCATTGGTGTCACAGTCAGAATATAGAGTCTCACAAGAGAGACACATAGTCTGTCATGGCAAAATCAGTCAGTAAAAGCACAAGAGAGAGAGACATGCCCAGTGAATATGTTTTTTGACCTAAAAAGGTAAAAATTTATGTTTTGGGAAGGATTTAACTTGCAGTCTTTCATTTAAAATTTAATTGAGTCAGACGATCGAAGGAAGAGAGAGAGACAGACACATCCAGTCGTGTATGTAGCTTGAAGAGAACAAAACAAGTTAATGATTTGTCTTGAGGAGACTTGCATAATTAAAATATTATTTGTGTCAGCTGTAGAAGTCAAGGTCTTATTGCAAAATTTTTCACAAAAATGAAAAAAAAAAAAAAAAAATTGTTCCTACACTTTAAGTATGCAACATCAACCATATGTTCCCATAGTTTACAACAACCAGCACTATCGATAGACAATTAACCAAAGTTTTGTCAGGAAAAATTTAAGATGTTAATGAAGAGACTTGATCTTCATACAACCAGTTTGCCTCATTCAGAACATGAACATATCAAGTCACAGACCGACTGCCTCCTAACACAACAGATTTAATTTGCATTATTTGCTTTTGAGTGAAAGGAAAATGGTATGTATATGTAATGAGATCCTAACATTTTCTGTTACTTTTTTGAAATATTTTGTTTTTACTTCATTTTTGCTTTTGACCTCTTGTTCCATATGAAATGGTTATTTATTGAGCTATCTGGAATAAAGAATCAAAATGTATTACTGTTTTTTCTGAGATTGTAATCAGTTGTGATAATGAAAACCTCTGAAACTCAATGGGGCTTTGATGTTTGTGTGTGAAATTTAAACTACATGTACGGAGCTTTTTTTTTTCCTTCTCTGCTCAATCTTTTTAGTGCTATATATCTTGGCATGCACAGATGTCAGTATTGTCAGGAGCTTAGGGAGAGGGGAGCAGAGCTGATTGACACGGAATCATATAACTATTTTTTACTTTCATGTTGAAAGATATGCAGTTTCTTATCTAATTAACAAATTTTTAAAGCGAGAATTTGTCAGAGGTACATTTTTGTGGTTCATTTTGTTGTTCATCATCGTCAGCTTTACTGTTACTATCATATTCATCTTCATGATCACAACTCCATTGTCTTTCTTTACTTCAACATTGTCAAGTTTTCACAATTTCTATATTGTGACAAGTCATAATGGCATTATGGGTTTGTGTTTGTGTCTTGAATTGGTTCTAAATATTTGCAATAGTCACAAGGTTGTCGAGGATGCTTTGTTTCCTCACATATTCATATGGCAATGATCACTATTCGTTGTGCAGTTCATGAGTCTCAATACAGAGCCAAACAGGACAAGAAGATAGTATCACTCTTCATGTATTTTAAGTACACATAATTGAAAAAAAAAGAATTTTGATTTCACAACGTTCTTGACTTTGTTTGTCTAATTTGAATTACTATGATGAGGCTAAGTGTCCTTTAACGGGAAGATTTAGAAAGAGTCAAACACTCATTGTTTGCTTATTTTTCTGAAAGTGGTCATCTGATCTCATTCTGTGACACTGTTTTATATTGGGTCCTTTTCATGTTATTTTCTCTGTCTTAGTCATCATGTCTGTGTATACTTTGATTTGCCACCAGCATAATTTGTCATAACATGTTGTAGATGTAACAATAATGATTTTCAACCATCATGTTGTCATATAGGCAATTGAAAAGATGTTTAGAGTGTTGATATGGTTGAATCAATTCAGTGAAAACAAAATCTGCCCCAAAATAGTTCATGAAAAGCACAGATTATGCTGATGGCAATCAAATAGAAATCTTATCATTTCAACATGAATATTTTGAAATCCACTTTGAACATATCCGTCCATGTTTCTGATATTGTGTGTAACATATTTAAACATTTATAAATTAGTAATGATATTTTCTCATGTATGAATTACTAGATGAAAATTCAAAGTATAACATAGATGTGTAGATTTAAGTTATATTTTGCCTGTGAGATCAAATGGAGAATTTCTACATTTTGCATGGTGATTAAGAACTCTCTGATGATTTATTTGCAAAACATTAAAATGACAATAAAATGTTTGGTGAAAGATTGAAGCTTACATATGGTTCTCTTTTAAAGTCTGGGGTGGCATGGATGAACAGACAATTGAACAGATGGACAAATGGATGGATGGATAGACAGAAGGACTGATGGATGGATGGATGGATGGATAGATGAATGGATGGATGGATGGATGCATAGATGGATGGATGGATGGATGGATAGATAGATGGGTGGATGGACAAATGGATAGAGGGAGGGGGGAAGGATTATTTATCCTGGTCTGGGAATCCCTTTCTAGACTGATTTCAGTATGCACACAGCTCTGTACTAGTTAGGTCAGGATCAGAAGGACTTGGCAAGGTCATTCATTTGGGTGTATATCTGTGTGCGTGCATGTAATTGTTTATGTATATCTATACAAAAAAGAGTGTCATTACTTCTCTTTTTTGTCCATATGACCGACACCCCCTTCAGATATTATATTACATATAGTTCTCAAGGGACATGGCGATAGGATAGAATGAATAGGAAGGCACTGGGAAGAAATGGAACTAGGACCACGAGGAAGGGAGCGAATGAGTGAGTGAGTGGATGGGTGAATGAGTCAGTGGGTGAGGAAGTGAGTGAGTGAATGGGTGGGTGAATGAGTCAGTGGGTGAGGGAGTGAGTGAGTAAGTGAATGGGTGGGTTAATGAATCAGTAGGTGAGTGAGTAAGTGAATGGGCTTGTGAATGAGTCAGTGGGTGAGGGAGTCAGTGGATGAGTGAGTCAGTGGGTGAGTGAGTGAGTGAGAAAAAGAGGAAAAGCCGAGAGCTAAATAGAGAAAGAAAAGCAATGAAAACAAGAGAGACGGGGAGAGAAAAAGAGAGGCAAAACCATGAGAGGAGGTGGTCAAAGAGGAAAAAAACAAAGGAGAGAGTATCTACTGCTGCAATAAATCGAAGTTCTGATTCATTTATTAAGCTTAGTCATATCGATGTTCTCGTTCCTGAGAATGAATCGCTCACTAATGAATAACTATTCTGATGTGACAGTGGTCATAAGGTAGCCTATAACAAAGCGATTCAGTTAACCCCTCGGCGCAATTAGACACATATTGAAATTCAACGTGGGTCACAGAATGCCACACATTATACTTCATTCACCAAATTTAGAATAGGCTACTTCAATAATAATTATGTGTAATATTTTCTCAGAAACCTGTGCTATGAGCATACTATCGAAATTTATCTTTGCGAACTCTTTATTAAGGGACTCATAAGGTTATCTATTAATATGGTGCTGTGGAGAGTTAAGTATTTAATTAGATTAAGTCAACAAACAATGACATATTTTTTTCAGCGGGCAAAGTTATTTCCCTTTGCCAAGTGCAAGCGATATAATGCAAGCATTGTAAAACAAATTTTTAAAAAAAATCATTTTTCCCTTGTTATTTGAAAAAAAAAAAAAATCACAATGAGAACAACACATTTCCATTAATATAATGAATTTTTCAAACTTTTTGGTTACTTATGTTTCAAATAACAAAATAAAAAGTGACTTTTTTCCTTTTTCAGAATGCTTAATAGGCCTACCTCTTGTATGCCTACTTGACAAAGGGTAATAATGTAACTTGGGTGACGGTCAAAATGGCTTATTAAACTGCGGATGGAAAAAGATGTTATATCAAAGCACTTTGGAATACATATTGTAATTCCTTCGGTAACTATCGGTCACGGTTCAATCTCCATTTTGCAGCGATCCTTAGTACATGTAATATAGAAATTGTTGGTATGTGTGTGTTTTTGTATCGTGATGCGGTGGACAGGGGGAGAGGAGGGAGGTGCATTTGCTTGTCTGTGCATTATATGACTAAGCTTACAAAAGTAACAGATCGCTTTTCTAGGTCTTTGATATATTAGGGTAATATTCGAAGACAGTTCTGCATCTCAAGAAACTGTAGTGTTGTTTTGTTGAAGCCATAAATATGCCGTAGTGTAAGAGCACTTTTGGTGTCGTGAATTGAGGAAATGTTTCGAGCGTCCTTGCCAAAAGGGGCGATAATTCCAAACAAATTGGAAGCAGAACAGAGACATGATTTGTGATGTCTTCAAAATGAATAGTACATTGTACTACTGACTGATACTTTCCCGCCATATTTCATGCAATTATCTAAAACGTAACTGTTTTGGTTATAGATAAACTAATGTGAAACATGACTGTGTCTCGTAAATCGTTTTTTCATGGTTGAAAAAAAAAAATAGAAATAAACATTCCTCTAATAATAATTTAGTTTAGCCCTACCCATCCTTCAAGGATATATAATTTATAACAACATCGACAATATAGGGAATGGAATAGTAACAATATCACTTTAATTAGGACTGTCTACTTCTTCAAAAAATTTACTATGATGCTGGTATAATGAACGGCATTCAGGGCAAAACTTTCGAAAACAGGATTAATAATAAGCCCATAGAACAACTGTAAGAGCACAAAAGATCTATGGCACTTGCCTCTTAAATTTATCACTTTTTTATCCTTTGATCTGGGTAATGTTTTTAATCAGGGTAATTTCTGGCCAGAGATTCGGGGTCATGTTTTCATAATGTCAACATGAACATCGAGATTGTTGGAGACCCATGATAGCCGTTCGGAGATAGCCGTATCAAGCACGGTACTGACTGTAATCACATTTGTATTTGAGGTATCTGATCAAGAGTACCGATTAGCGGAGCTGTATTATGATATTATCTAGGCGTGGGCCTGTATTGTATGAATACGGAAATCAAATATGATTGTTTCACACCAGCATCACAGAGAGATGGTACAATGAAAATGGCTATTTCAGCGTGTAGGTATACGTGCATAGCCTATGTGAGGAAGGAAAGGATAGGGGAGAGTGTGTACCTGTGTATGTGTGTGGTTGAGAGGAGAATCAGAGATGGGAAGGAATAAGGAAAAGATGACACATACCTATATTTTACATAAGAAAAGAGTGAAAAAAAAATAAGGAGGAGATAGCCTGTTAAACAGCTAGAAAGACAGAAATGCAGGCAAGTGAGCAGGCAGGCAGAAAGAAAGACAAACAAACAGTGAAAGAGACGGGCAGAAAGACAGATAGATATATAGATAGATAGATAGATAGATAGATAGATAGATAGATAGATAGATAGATAGATAGATAGA
>JBCEWB010522867.1:8429-18923 GCA_039654565.1 Peronia peronii | reverse complement strand
AATCGGAAGGACAGGAATTTGTGGGGGAAAATCGGAATATTCCGATAAAATCGGAATAAATGGCAGGTCTGTATTCATGTCATAATATGCATTGTTGACAAGTAACAGCACAATACATGCAATACATGCATGGTACAGAGCCTGTGACATTGCTCTTCTTCTTAACTTGTAACTCTCAAGTAAGGATAATCTACAGGGACAGACAAACTCTTACAGTGATAATCTCATCATCTTCCTGAGACCAGCAGTCGGCATCATCAAAGTCATGACAGGCTCCATACACGCTGAATTCTGGGCGTGGTGAGCCAGTCGATGGCTGAGTCAACTGAGTCAGATCCTCCTCTGAGCGTGTAAAACGCAGTGTGTTCTCCAGGATTTTGTGTGGCACCTGGCTTGTCGTTGTGTTGTCACATTTCAGCACTTCCACATAGATCATGAATGGGGCCTGTGGAGAGACAGACAGAAAATCAAATCCTGATCTAAAAAACATCATATCATATATTCTATCATCCCTTTCAGTTTGGCTTTAAATTAAACTGCAAGTTTTCTCCACTTTCCTCAATATTAATCATTTTTCATGGCATTTCCTCACAGATTGTGAATGAAGACTGCTGGGAGATACAGTCAGAATAGAAAATATTGCTGAAAGAAGAAGTCTATTATACCTATTGCTTTCTGAATTAATACTGCGAGTTTCCCTTCCCTATCCTGGAAAAAAAACAACCCAAAATCTTGTGTTGAAAATGGGGCAACTCTTCAGGTTTAGCAGCTGATTCGGAATGAACCACAGCACTGGTCAGACCTACCTTTTCTTTGGAGTTGAGCACCACAGCCTGGGTGTGGGGTATCCTGGCCACATGGTGGTTGCGGGCGTGCGAGATGGGCAGCCACACGCGGGCAGGCAGGTTGAGATTGAGCAGGGCAAGCTCTGCTATCAACTGGGAGGCTGGAAAAGATGACAAATGGACACCACATCATTATTTTTTCATTCACTCTGTATCCTCCAAGTACTTATCTTTTTTTTTTCCTTCAAGCTTTCCTACTTTGTCCCCAGAATGATTTTGTACTAAGCAAAACATATGCAGAATTAGATCAAGTCAGTTTTTAACAATTATGATAATTTCAAGACCACTGACTCCTCATTTAAGCATGAGACACAAAAATTAGCCCACAAAACAGAACTACACAGATACGACAACACATTCTATTACAAGAACACTGGTCTAGCTCATTCATGTACCACATCCCTGAAAATGAAAAACAAAAATACTTAAATACATATAGTAAGGAATCACTCAGGCCATCCAGGCAAAAAATGATGTTTCCCTAAGACATGTGTGTCAAAACTGTTGAAAATGATTTATACCATTGTTGTTAAGGTTCAGTTTTTGTAGGCCTTTCAGTCTGTCTAAATTAGACTATCTTGGCCATTTTCTTGGAAGCAAGTCGGACCATGGCAGAGATTGTCAGATGATGACAACCTCTGCCGTGCTCTGCCACTGTTGCGGTGCAATGATAACATGATATCCATGCTTCTGGTCTACAGTCAAAGCAGAAATAGGACAGGCAACTCACTTCTGTGTTCCTTTGTGGGCAGAGTCTGCAGTTTCTTGCCAATGCTCAGTAAAGCTTTGATGAACTCCTCCTCAGGCAACAGTCTTGGTGCCTGCAAACAGAAAGAGGGAACAAAAGACAGGGATTTCCATTTTTACAATTTCTTAGTCTCTTCTTCCATTTTTTCCCCTGTGCCATCTATTAATGGCAAAAAAAAATGCTAAGCTAATATGACGTAACTATTGAAGTGAAAACCAGTTATGTGGCCACCAAATCATTTGAGTCACATGGAAAAGTTCAGAGCACAAAAAGTCACACACAATAACTGAATAATTTAGAATTGATAGATCATGAGATCCGCCTGAGCACCAAAAGACTAAAAGGCCATAACAGAAATAACATCCTTCATGAGTTCCTATGTGCGACAATGGCACACTTTTCTGTGAATTTTTCAGCTGATCAAAAAGTGAAAAGGTGGTAAGCACTCACCTCGCAGTGACAGATGGTCTCCCGTCCCTTCAGGTCGTTGAGCACGGCCTCTGACTTGAGATAGCACTGACAGCCATTGTCAAAGGCCCGTCCAGAGGACAGATCTCCCACCAAAGGAGCCACATTGTTGCTAGTGTTGAGGGAGGGGCTGGTCTCACTATGTCTCATCAGGATCCCTGCACACAAACATCACAAACAGGAGATAAATCATAACGTGCCAAAGTATTCACTCAATCATATTAACAACCAGAACTCTGACAAGACCGACTTCCAAGTACTTTTGACTGACGAGAATTAATGCACAATTTGCAAAATACCCTAGCATTAGACAAGAAATGAAAGCCAATTTTATTTCTAATACAAATTATATGACACAAAAGAAATGACACAAGCTATGTTTTTCAAATTTTGTGAGAACGTGTTTACTAAATAACACATAATAATTAGAGCTGGACATGGTAAAGCTATAAACAGACAATCTGACTATCATTAAAGATGCCATTATCTCATCGCCATTTATGTCCTGATCTATACAAGTTAAAAAAACAAAGCTGACTATGTCACCAAGGTGAATGAAGTAAAGAATACCAGATGGACCAAATAGGAATAAGATCTTTGTAACTAGCAGCAGCAAATGCACAAATTACATATCTATTTGAAAATGAAATTATATGATTTTTCATAGCAATATTAATTATTCTACATGATCATTTAAAGTTAGGTTGATTTAATTACGGTCATTGGTTATGTAACTGACAATACTGTCCCCCCTTCCCCCCCCACAACAAAAAAGAAAAAAACGACAACAAAAATAAATAAATAAATAAACACCACCTATAAAATAAAACCACAGCATAACATACTGTCCAGACTTTCAATGGCTGATGCAGAAAATCTATGACTGCTGTTGAAATTGCTGAACTTATGTTTCACTGCGATCCACCCAATTTCATGACTGCATATCATAATCCTCATATGATAACTGGCTACATCATTTTTTGGCCAAACTGAGTTCAGACCATAGCTGAATACTTTAAGTCTTAGGCTACACTGCTCTTAGAGCTTTGTTTTCAACATTGAATTTCAATAAAAATTTGAAATAAAACGTGTGTGTGATGTCATATGGTGAGATGAAACAGTTTCTTCCGTTTTGCTCAAAATGGCCAAATATGATTTAAGTAATTATGTTATGAGTAAGGTGATATGACGCCAATTAAACTATTTTGTTGGCAGTGCAATAAATAATGCTGATGGCTGCCTGGAGAGGATTTTATAATATGGACAGCTAGGACTGACAACTCTGGTACTGCCTTAGGATGGATTACCTGTAGCATCTGACTTCGACCTCTGATGTGTCTTCTTGACCCCTGTGCTGACCCCTGGCTGGCCCGGATGTGGGGTGGTGGACATCAGAGAGAGAGCGGCCGCGGTCTGACTACCTGCTCCAGGTGTATTGGCTGGCACAGCCAGATGGGAGGGGCTGGGTGGTCCCGTGGTCACTTTGCTGTTCCCTGAAGGTTGGCGCTGTCGACTGCTGTGGTTGGGGAAAGGCTTGGGGTTGCCGGTTGGGCTGCTCACCTGCTGAGGTCTAAGAGTGAAGGAGAGATGTTCATCTAAATCTGACTACAGCAAGTCAAACAGCTTTGTACTGTCAGTGTCTGGTTCAATGCCACTGAGTTCAATGGGGATTGTTTTTTTGATCAGCGCTATTACTTCCCTTTACCAGACACAAAGGGTGTTGGAGAAAGAGTGTAAAGATGAAAAAACTCACCTTTCTTTTTGTCATTTGAAAAACTAATGACAACATTTTGTGCTAAAATTACTATGATATGAAGAAAAACAATTTCCTGATAAAATGAATTTTTTAATAATTTTTTTATACTGTACATTTCAAACAAAGAGTGTAAAAGTCATGTATTCCCTCTCTATGCTGCTTATTCAACACCCTTGTGCCTGGACATGGGAAATAACAACGCTGATCAAAAACAATTCCCATTATCAGTTTATTCCCTTAACCTCCAATCTCAGCCATCTTCATCAAATTGTATGGCATAAAGTTATCACTTCATACATCAAAATCTTCTTCATGAACTGAATGAAAACATATGTATCAGTAAAGTATTGTATTATTATCATTAGTACACATACGGTAAAATCTAAAGCAAAGTTTGGGCTGAGGAAAAAAAAAAAAGAAAACAACTATACAAAAATAGGACTGACAAAAGTACAAGAAAATATGCTCTGATAGAATATCAAATTGTAATACAGAAACTGAAGTAGCTGGAAAACAGCATCTCTCAAACCCAGCAGTTGGTAACCAAGAATAGCAAAATCTGTAGCCTAACCATGCAGATCAATGACAACGGTGACTAAAGCAAACATAGGTTGTGGCCTACCTGAGCTCCTCTTTCAAGATCATATCCCGTAATTTGATGCCTTGGGAGTTTTTCCAGTTTGGCTTGAGGGTGTCGGAAGAGTAAGCACTCAGCAGCCAGGCCGCATTGACTGAGAACTCGATGGAGTTTCGACATCTGTAACACAGAGAGAGTAAGGCAGCGACCACTGTTAGAGAGTGAGATTATAATAAACAAGGTTCATTAATGACTATGGTATGGGCTAGAAATATTGTTTCTGTATTGTGTACTGTACAAACAGGGAATGCTGTGGAGTTTTCCCATCTGCAAAACTGCAAGAATAAGAAAAGAGACAACTGTCAGAGAGCATAATAATAAAAAATACTCATTATGACTAAGATATGGCCTAGAAGTATTGTTTCTAAATTACTGTACAAAATAAGGAATGCTGTGGAGTTTTGGCATAGAGAGAGTACGACTCTATAACACAGTAACAAACACACAGAGACCATTGTGAGAGTGTCATAATTTAATTTAAAAAGGTTCATCATGACCGTACTTCAGGTTTGAAGTATTGCTTCTACATGTGCTGTACAGAGAACTCTGTGGAATGTGGGCATGTGGGATGGGAGAAAAAGAGGGAGAGAAAGAGGGAGAGAGAGAGGAAAGGAGAGAGAGACAGTGAGTGAGAGAGAGAGAGCACTATCAAAGACTGTCATAGAAGAAGCTGACCACAGCTATGATACATTTATACTGAAGTACGGTTTCCAAATGGATAAAAAAACCCTCTGACAGAGCACTCTATGGTGTTTCAGCATCTGTGATATAAAGAGAGAAAAAGACAGATCACTGTCTTACGATATCATAGTAAAGACTGATAGTGATAATACTAGCTCGATGGATTCAAGAATAACCATGGAGCAGATGGAGATATGCATTTCAACAGTTTGTAGAAAGATGTATTTGAATTCTGAGAGTTATCTGCTTGGGACACTGATTTCTGTATCTGTCACATTTCAGAAAGAGTGGTTGTTGGATTTTTGTGGTGAACTGACAAATACATATTTAAATTACTTGGAGTGATTGCAGTTCTGAAAGATCATCACTCTACTGTTTCATGATTCTGTGTTTTGAAAGCTTTGGCAAGCAGACATATTCATGTGGTAAGACAAGGAGGAAAGAGCGTTTGTTAGTGTATGAAATAACAAAGAGATTTTATATTGTGTGTTATTGAGCATAGGTATGGTTGTCCTTAGATACTGTAACACAACAGATGTCACACATGTACAAGTCATTTGATACAACCCTCACATCGCGGGCCATTAGTCATGTAATAATTCAATGATACAATACTCTCTTATCTGACTCATAGGTGGGATAAAGCTTACAGATGTTCTGAACAAAAATACTATATATTGAAACCCATCATGTGTGCAAGTGAGTAAAATTATGGTGAATGGGGATGGTGGTGAGGACTGTGTGTATGTGTGTGTCTTTGTGTCTATATTTGTGCTATTTATATGCTTGCCTCTCTCTCTCCATCTGCCCTTTTCTGTCTATCTCCGTCCATCTGACTGCCGGCCTGTCACTTTCTCTTTCTCCATTCATACATCTGTCTGTTTGTCTTTTTCTATTTGTCCTTGTCTGCCCATCTAACTCAGTCTGTCTGCCTGCCTGCCAACTTTCTCTCTCTCCATTTGCTCTTCTGTCTGCCTCCTTTCTCTCTCTCTCTCTCTCTCCCTCTCTCTCTCACACACTCATCCCTCTTCGCATTTTTTTCTTGTTCAGCCCCTCATCCCCACCCCCCTCTCTCCCCCTTCACATCTTCATTGTCAACCTTTACCCCTGTTTATTCATGACTCACAACCTCCCCATTATTTTGTCACCACATCCTGGCACAACAGATCTGTAACATTTTATGGACAGCTACCATCTGTATCCCCATACCTTCTGTATCCTGGCTGACAATTTCACAGCAACAGATAGACACCCACTCATACAGAGCCCTTGCCTTACTCACAATACATCTCTATTGTTACTTCCAGTGATGCTTCATCGGTATAACACAAATGCCTGATGATATGAATGGGCTTTCAACAGGATAGAAAAATACCATGCACAATAGATTGTCAGACATGTATTTGTTCAGCTCTCACTGGTAACAATGGATATATACATCATATATATGTACAATATTGGACTTACAACAAATATCCATCACTCATTTATGAAAAACAGTTTCTCGTAAACACAGAATAGAAAAATCAGCCAATTCTTATTTAATGTGGCTGATCTGTTTAGATATTTATCTCCTGGAAAGGTCTTTATCCCTACACTAATATAACAGCCCACTAATATAACATTTCTTTCTCACATGGGAATGTGGCAGATTATCATGAACAAAGGTCCCCTATTCATATGACTTTATGGTACACATGTTTCATTTACATATTATCTAATCTATCCATTGAAAAAGCCCTTGTCTCTGTCAATACAACAATCTGTGTACTTCCATAGGTCATTCTAGTAATGAAATGGGATAAAGTTAGCACAAACAACGGCCTTCTGGGTGCATTACCTTATCGATCGCATATAAACAGCAGGTTTACCCATTCACTGAGAGAGTCATTATCACTGTTTCTGCAACAGTTCACCCTGTACAGCTCATCCTATGCCTACATCACAGTTATCATAAACAAGCGTCCTTTATTTGACTGCATTGCTTTATCACACACAAACGGCTTTATCTATCCATACATGGAGAGTACCATAAGGACTATTTGCACAAAAGTCCAGTAACAGAGCTCTTTCTTATATGTAGAAATGGGACAATGCTCTCATAAACAAAGGTGCTCTCCTTGCCTTAATACTTTATCATATACAAATAGCTGACCTATCAACCAATGAGAGGATCATTATTACTGTTGATATAATAGGACAATATGATTCTCTCACTCAGAAAAGGACAACGGTAATCACAAACAAAACTCTCCCCCCACTGTGACACTTTATTACATAGAAACAATATCTGTCTTGAGAGAGCACTATTATTGTTACCATAATAGTCCATCTAGCAAGCTCTCTCTCTCTCTCACACATAGAAAAAGATAAAGGTTTCAACCCCCCCCCCCTTTCCCCCTACTTACAAACAGCAGATCTATCAATCCTCAAGGAGAGTTGCTGCTACTGCTGAGTTTACACAATGGGATGTATTTTGCACCTCTCTGCCTCTCTTTCACAGTGACCAAATACTTGATCAAAGGTTTAGAGTTGGGAGTGCCCCTGATATCAGTTCACTCACAAAAGTCAATGACATTATCATAAATAAATACACTGACATCCATACAAGACTCTACATCCCCTAATAGATAACTGAGAGAGTAAAACAACTACTTAGGACTGGTAACATCACTTTCAATTGTGGTAATCTATTGAGCGGTCCTGTTAACAACAATCTTAGTACATGTATTAAACTAAATGAAAAAAAAATTTTTTTCAGTTCTTTTTATAATGTATGCAGCCTTTCAATCCTAAGAAAGATAGATTATCTCGGCTTTAAGAGGCTGCCCTGTTTTTGGTGACCAATTTTTGTGGGTAGAAATTTGGAATTTAGAAATCTGCCTGGACAGCAACTTCTCTACCTACTCCTCATCTAACTGCCATGTGTTCTTTGACAAAATCTTATCCGAAAAGGGAAGACTTCGGGTTTCCCTACCCAAGAAGCCAGGGGAGCCATTGAGTCACTGAAAAAAATGCAGGTTCTAATATTTGAAGCCTTCCCATCCACTCCCCCCCCCCCCCCCAATGACAAGATCACATACTCAAACCCACGATGTCAACAACATGAGTTTTCTGCCAAGTAGCAGGCATCTTACCATACGACCATGGTGGAAATCCCCAAAATAATCTGGCAGAGCCCAAAGCATTTAAGTATACAGGTCTGCTACTGTGGTCTTCATATGTAACTACAGTATTTTGATTCCATTCTACAGCCAGCTCCCTGTACCACCTATGCTATGGAGATATTGAAGTGGGTCTATTAAACCATTCAGTTAGACCTGGTTATTTACTGAGTAGTTTCATGTTTCTGGTATGACTTATCTCTATACATTAAAATCTAACATGTGCCTCGACTGACGATTTAGTATTCAGCAAACTACAAAGATAATCTAGAGATGCCATTAACACTTATTATAGCCCTGGTACTGTGATCATAATCTAATAGAACTTGGACATTCTGTACTGTCTAGGCCTTCATGTATTGCATTTATAATGTAACTCATCTCTAAATTTTAATAGTTTAAAGGATATTTATGTGCTATAATTACTGCATATCTGTATGCAGTTTAGCATAGAAAACCAAGCTACAAAGACACTCTACTCAGTCTACAGGAGCCCAATAAGAGTTAAATAGACAACCCTGTTGCCCTGATCTGTTTGCTATCCATTGCTGAGCCACTCAATCCTGCAGCTGATGCCACACCATCCATTCAGACCCAGCTATTGACTGGGGTAGTCACTCATAGTTCTACCATGACTCATCCCTCTGTCATCTGTGACTTGTCCACTAGTAACCTACCCAACATGTACAGTGGTGACCCACATATACCCCAGCTCAGCCCAGCCCAGCCAGAGCAGGCCTGAACCCAATGATGCCCTGTGCTGTCTGACATCTGTGACCTCCCTGTGGTCAGTCTAACAGTATGGTTAACCTTAACAGTGTAAAGGGGCCAATATTTTGCTAAATGCCTTGCTTTCTATACTTTGTACTTGGATCAGAATTGTGTTACTATCTAAATAACAGATGAAGACCAAGGGGAAAGAACCACATAACACGTCCATTTTTCACGCATGGGAGAAAACTGAAATTTTGTTTCCAAAGAAACTTTTTTTCCTGATTCCAACCATTACTTAGGACAGGTGGCTGTTCCCTCTGATCTTATTACATGGAACAATTAAGGCTAAAGACTAAACCCATAGACCATTACCTTAAAAATATAAAAGACTGGATGTATGTTGTTCAACCCTTCCCCCCTCCCCCCTTATACAGATCTATTACCAGAACAAGTTACTCGTTTGATATTGCCACTAAACCTCATTTTCATTTTGTAAACATGGATGAATAATAATAAGAATAGAGAGTACTTATATAGCGCCTATCCCTGTACAGTTCAGGCTCTAAGCTCTTTACAAAAAATCAGAATGGTAGCAACTCAGGCATGCCAGCTATTTCTTCTCATACTTTGATAGTTTACATGAAACTGCAGGCCTGGGAAAATCTAAGACACTATGACAAAACGTTTTTTCCCCTGAAAACCTCTGCTTTAAAAAGAAGCTCTATTTGGTTTTTGTGCAGTCTTTCTTTTAACACATGAACAAATGCCCTTCTAAAAGAATAAAGTGGTGCAATAAAATGGCTGTTTTTTTTTTTCATCTTGTGTGAGGTTATATTTCAATGGGTGGGAAACTAGTTGTAGTTAAGTTGTGATGAAAAAGGAGTGTTGAAAAGGCATATAACACAAGCTTTGTAAAGATGGAAAAAAAACAAAACACTTTGATTTCTGCTATTTGAAACAGTCACGTGAAGAAAAAAAAACTATGGGAGGAAACAAAAATGTTCCCATGAGGAACAAGCATTTTCATCTGACAATGAATTGTTCAGACTTTTGAGTTACTCATGTTTCAAACACAAGAAAAAATGATCTTTTTCATTCTTTACATGTTTATTATACCTCAATGTTTTTAGGGCCTTTTAGCCGCCAAACAGACGGCTATTCCAGTTGTTTATTATACTGCTTGTACTTGGCAAAGGCAAATAAGTTAACTGGCTGAAGAAATGGCTCACTGACATGAGCGGTTTTTACCCACACGTCAGGAATCAAAATGAAAACCAAAAGACCACACCGCCCTGCCAGATCTAGTGCTGCACTAAGGATGAGAAACTCTTAACTGTTCTATTCTGCAACAGGAAAGGAATAACAATCTTCCTCCCCGTTCTCTCGTTCCTGGTACTATCTTTTGTCTTTCCTACCATTTGGCTCAGACAGCCCATACGTCAACCTGGAGGGGGGGGGGGGGGGGGGGGAGGGGGGGGGGG
>JBCEWB010522646.1:0-18927 GCA_039654565.1 Peronia peronii | reverse complement strand
CCACAAAATTTCTCAGCAAAAATTGGCAGCTTCTAAAAGCCGAGATAATCCTACCTTCTTTGGATTGAAAGGCTTAAAAAAAACAAACAACTGTAGAGCAGTGACAATGTGCTTTGAAATTAAACTAAGCTTAAATCACAAGACCATCCCATACTGGAGAGACTCAAAAACAAGAGCTTTTATTTTGAGATGATCTTATCCTTTTGTAACAGATTACAAAGGAGTCCCATAACATTCAAAACTTCACAGTGTCCAAAATCTGGGTCGACCACAGGTGTATAGCAGTGAATGGATATTGTGATGGGGAGAAAAGATTGCTGTGGAAGAGGTATATAATATTGTGTAACGAGCTGAAATGAGCGCAGGTCAAATTTTTTAGGTCGAGTTATTGATGGTCAATAGGCCTGTGCATGACCATCAATTGTCGTGACTGGCGGTTAACTGAGTAATCGACTCCATGACCGACAATGATCAATTATTCTATCGGTTAAATTTCTTCTTTGTCATGTGTGACGTCTCGCCATTTATTGTTCTGTGACCAGAAATAAATAAAAACCCATCACCTACATTCAGTCTCAGTTTCACTCAATTGACCTTTGACCGCGGACTTAGATTAGCTTAAGAAAGACGTGAGGTGTGAAACTCAATATTTCCAAATCTGACTTTGCAGATCGATTGGGCGTTGAATTCCAGTGCAGTTTGATACCAGATGTTAGCTTATAACGCTCCTAAATTAAAATTTTAATTAAATCACAAACAATGGCAATCACTAATATACCATGTGTCGATGTGTGCACTAGGTTGGGATGGGGAGAAAAAATAAGATTCAAAACGTGTCCCCAGCGTCTCAAAGTCTACCATTCTAACTGTTTTAACCTAAAAGAATCACAAGAAACAGCCGAAATGCAACATTGCCACAGTGATATTGATTTGTGTTCAAGAAATGATATTGTAGACACAAATGGCATTACTGGTTTAAAATGAATATCCTCCTACTGTATTATAGCTATCTAAAACGTAATTCACATGCAAAGTACAATAAGTTACATTTTGGCAGATCAGCCCCTTGGCACCCCGCATGTTATTGTAAGGGGACTGGTGGAGTGTTTTTTTAGTTTTTTGTTATTCTAGTTAAAAAAAAAGAAAAAGGGTCATATGGGAGGAGAGGTATGAGAAGGGTGAAATTGGGACTGATGCATTTCATCAATGGAGTTTCCCAAGATCAAAGACACCGGTGTATCTAACCTATGAATATTTAGTTTCATGGTCAATCATGACCGACAACATAGCCGAACTTCAATCTTCATAACAATTAATCGATTACGATTCCATGGCCGATGTAGCCGGTTATCATGACCAATCATGCATAGGCCAAGTGGTCAGTGGAAAGGAGAATGAATGAATTATTATATGGTGCATTGTTTGGTTATGACTCATCTGTGTCAAGACATTTTACATACATGTGCAAAATTAACTTCTTTACACACTATGATCAAGAAAATATGGTTTTCTAGGTGAAACCCCTCTGACACCTGATCTGTTTCACCTGGTCAGATGACATACATGTATAATGTGTGAAAATAATTAACAAGGATCATTATCATGTTCTCTTCATGTCATACACAGTGACGTCGTACATGTATATTATTAAATATGCATTTGGACTGTGCAACAAGAATATAATTAATAAAATTATAGTGTTTTATGCCGCTTCACTTTTTTTAAATACAAAATTGGAAAAATGTGAAGAAGTCTGCTAATTATATAATTATATCTCAACAGGTATGATGTATGTTGTACAGTCGAGTCCACGCAAACCGATCTCTGATAAAACGAATTTCTGATTAATTGAATAAAAACGAAACAATAGATTTTTTTCCTCTTTGCGCCTATTAAATGCCTCTCACATAAATCGAAGCCATCGCCTTGCGTTTCCTTTAAATCTAAATGGTCAGCGCTGCCACAAAGGTAAAAATCGGCTATTGTCATCTCCACGTGGTTTCCACCAACGCAGATACTGGCGGTTTGAAAACAAAGGAGACAGCGCTGCAGATGGGGCGAGAAGGGTTAGACAATGTATTATGCCCGCACGCAGCATAATTAGGCCATGTGTTCACGGGGGGAGGGGGAGTGCATCAGGGTCGGAGCTCCCACAATCGATCGATAATCAAGCATCCTAGCAGAACTTATAGTATAGGTATGCGCGTAAATGTACTAGTGCACATGTTAGATCTGCATGTGTTGCAACGTGTGTAGGTTACGCTATAATAGAGCGCTGCACAGGTGTTGTGATGTTGGTTCTCGTACCGGGACGGGATGGGCCAAATTCTGCATCGTGCTAGTTTTTTTGTTTGTTTGTTTGTTTTTTTTTTGCTTGCTGTTAACTCGCATATATCCTCACTATGTGATGGCTTCCTTTAACTGTTTTCAGCGTTAAAACTATTTCAGGAATAAAACTTACTCAGCTGCCCTATTTAGGACTTCAGCATTAACAGTCGTTTTCAGGGCTAAATCTACTCATCAACAGTTCTTTTCATGGCTCTAACTTTTCTTTACATTACTTCTGCTGTCAACACAGCCCAAATAGGGCTAGCAATCCAGTCATATGAGAGGGCTTGAATTTAAGATAAACACAAAAGTTTGGGAGCCATAGCGAGATTTCTTTATAAGGGGAAATAATCCTGGAATAAAATAAAATGGTGCCTCATTAGTCATTCGAGAATTGCTCCCCCCCCCCACAACTCCTGTTAAAAACTGGAAGACGAACTCTCTTTAATCGAACCCATTAGGTTGGTCCCGGCAAATTCGATTTAAGCAGACTCGACTGTACTTGGATTGATTGTGGCTGAAGTAAAACGGAAAAGTTGTCATAAATCAATCTCTTTAAAAAAAAAAACAACAGCACCTGGCCATTTTTAATTTACATATGTAAGCAAAGGAAATGGAGTCATATGCACTATAGTGCCCATCTATCACTGGCAGATCCCTAGGGAATTGGACGCATAGGCATCTTAGTGCCTGTCTTGTGTTGGCAGGTTAATAAGCACCATGCATTGCCATATTTTTAAAATATCCTTTTAGGGTTAGGGTTCGAGTTAGGGTTAGGGATTAGTGTTAAATTTAAGGTTGAGAAATTGATTGGCAGTACTATGCCTGCCCAGCTCTAAGTGATCAGTATGCACTATGATGCCAATCAATCTGCAGCCATAAATAAAATTCATGAGGAAGAATTATATGGAGACACCTGTGGACATAAATAACTTTAAAATGAGAGTGTTTTTCAGTCTGCCTGCACACCTGGAAATTATTTGTGGTGTGAGTTTTTTCTCAGTATTGTTAATATATTGTATTTCACTTTTATCTGAAAGAAGAATATATATATATTTTTTTTTCGAACCTACAGATTTCTGTTGGGCAATATCAGTCACACACATAGGCTACAGTCTGTACAGTTTTTTAAAAAAAGACAGAATTTCCTTTTCCCTCTCTACTCTACACATTTTTGCAGTGGAATGTCTGTCATGCACATAGATTCTTTATTTCAAAAACACATTTGTGGTTGCTATTTCTGAATTTTTTTTCATCAAATTCTTTATCATTCAAATCATCATGAAATGGCACAGAATATCAACTCTGTATATTATATCAATACATATTATTTTACTACATGTTTTATACATTATACAGCAAGGTATTGGAAAGACAGAATCATCAGGGATTGCTGGAACATTTACCGAAATACACACACAGTAATAAAATTTTGTTCTGTCTTTCAGAATTATTGGTCATATAAGCTTATATGTGACTCATCACGATGGTTCGGTCCACAGGGTACACTTGGTGGTTTCAAGCAAATGGGGCAGACAGGTCAAGGGGGGTCAAATGATTGTATGTTAGATTTTTGCACTAACCTATTCTTTAAGCATCACTGGATCATGTAAACATATCAAAACATGGAATTAAACTCGAAAACTAGCTAAAAATCACTTTTAGGAATATAGGTTCTGTTGCTAAAGAGACATAACACAAAACTTCAAAGCAAATTTCTCAGAATTTTTATTTCTTTCGACAACCACGGTCAAATAACGTCATTGAGCAATGAAACTGATGTCAAAGGATAGCTAGGAGATCACTCTTTCACACTGTATCAATAACTCAATTTGCCCAAAATGTACCTTGTGGACCGAACCGTCATGATGCATCATATATAGTTATGTGTTTATATGGCGTCAAACAAGCTACGCCTTTACATGAACTCTTTTCAGGATTTTCTTTGCCCACCTTCTGAAGCATACCTTTGGCACTGCAACTAAGGGAATGTGCCTATGTATCAGATCAGACGGCAAGCTCTTCAACTTGACCCGTTCCAGAGCCAAGACCAAAGTACGGGAAGTCCTCACAGCAAATATGCTGTTTGCTTATGATGCAGCAATTGCCATACTCATCCAGCAGGAACTTCAGAACCTAATGGGCCACTCCACTGGAGGAACTTTGAGTTGACCATCAGCCTCAAGAAAACATACAAGCCAGCTATCACTATTGGTGGCTACAACTCTATGTCATTCATAAGTTCACCTGTCTGGGCTCCACTAACACAGACAACATCTGTCTGGACACGGAGCTTCACAAATCGAGTGTTATCAAACCCAAAACTGACCACTGGAACGAAAATGACTGTGTATAATGCTTATGTCATCAGCACGCTGCTGTATGGCAGGCAAGAGAAACGGCTCAATACTCTCAACACTTTCCATCTCAGATGTCCCTATTGCATACTGGGCATATTCTGGTAGGACAAAGTGCCAGTGCAGAGATCCTGTCTTGTGCTGGCCTCCACAGTGTGCACAACATAGACTTCGCTGACTGGGCCAATGTTTGCTGCATGGAGGTTGGTAGAATCTCCACAGACACTCTCCATGGAGAGCTGTTGTTTAGGAGGCAAAACATAAAGACATTGTCAAGAGGGATATGAAAGCCAGGACAGATACATCAGCCATGGTCAGTACTGACCAATGGAGACTATTACTATGGGTTTATATATAAATGTTCTTTCGATAACTATCAAATGTATGATTCTCTGCATTGTAGTGATTTCTTGTCTCATTGCTTTACCTTTGATGGAAATGCAGTGTATAGTCACGATAGCAATGGAGAATACTTACTTGATTTAGATTTCCATTATTACATGTTTAGATGGATAACGAATTCTTCCAAAAATAATTTTCTTGATTTTCTTTTTTTTTTTTAACCTTGCTTGCGTTATAAAACATATGTATAAATTTATATATATTTACACATATATATAAATATATCATAAAACAGTCATATTAATCATTATTATAATGTAAATTCTGCATATTTATACCCATTTACATTCAAATATTATTTACAATACATTTAATTTTGTTTCATCTCTATATTAATATTATTCTCTCAACGAATTATGATGATTTGATAATTCGTTGAGAGAATAATACAGAGATGAAACAAAATCATTATCATCACCATTATTTTGTAAAAAAAAAACAAAGACTATCAGCTGGTATGGGGGTATTTAATAAATGAAAAAAATACACATAAATGGACAAATGCATAAATAAATAGGAATGGAAAATGAAAAATTTAGAAAGTAAATAAATAAATTTTAAAAAGTGAATTAAAGATGGAAAAATAAAAAAAATATTAAAGAAAAAAATACATGTACATATATATACAGAAAAAAAAATAGATAACAAAGAAAAAAAAAAGTTACAAATTTTCGAACCTGGTTGATTCTTCTTCAGGGAGGGTAAAGAAAAAAATATCTAAGGAGTACAGCTGTTGTCTTTTATATACATATACTCCTCTGATTATGGGGAGTGTTCACATAGATGGCAGAAATGGAACATGGTGACAATAAAGCATCTAACAATTATAGTAATTGATACTTGTAATAATGGTAGTTTCCGAGCAATGCACTCGGTTGGTCGAGACGGTAAGTGGAAGCGAGGGGGAGGGGAGAATTATTAGGTTACCTCGACCTATAGGATCAGTCTTATGGACTGTTTCCCAACTGTATGAAGCTGTGTTATAACTTTTGTCAAACAAAAGCTAATAGCAGAACACTCACTGGACTTTCACCTTTCATTCTATTGCGCAGAACCCCGAAAGTAAAGGGGGAATTGATTAATTTACGATGAAGGAGGTAGGCAGGTCTCATGTGTGACTTCACTACGAAAATTTCAGCCGAGATGTCTGTCGGGGCATGGATGGCTTGGTGATTTATTACCTATGCTTGGACTAACCAAGTGCCCCGCTTTCACAGGGAAAGTTGACCACTGAGGTAAAGACATTAAATGGTCAATAGAAAATATTCACAAGAAGACTAGTGATGTACATTTAGTGATTCAGATATCCAGGGTAATTTGAGAAATTAAGAAAGATTCTGAAGTTAAGTGGAAGATCATCATTATCATTTTACAAAAATGTCTTAAAATCCAAGACGACTGTTAATCGAATTCATCAAGAAAAGCAAAAAACCAAAATGAAGAATTTGATATTCAGTACTGAGTTATAGAGATACTGCCCAAATTCTCCAATCCAGTTGGCTACTCGAGAGGGCAACAGAGAAAGCATGCAAAATATAACTAGGGCTCTGTTGTACACGAGACAAAAAGTCAAATCGAACAATTTGCTCATTGTATAGAAGAGGGTTTTCAATTTTGTTGAAAGGAGAAATCAAAAAGGTACATTTTTGCAATCAGAATTCCACACCTTCTGATGACTATATGTCCGATTTTCATTACTTAATAAGGCTAAAGCCATCAGGTCTAATACTAAAGAGTGAATTACAGGAGTGCCCTAAGTACATACGGTGGCCTAGCGGTTGGGCCGTCAGACTCAAGATCTAAAGTCTTGGGTTTGAATCCTGACTGGTCCCGACATTTTGTCCTTGGGAAAGACAATTTACACAAATTTCCTGACTCGACCCAGGTTTAAATGGGTACCCAACTATAGACAGTGATTGATATTGTTAGACTGATAAGGATTTCAGCGCCTAACAGGCAGCTGCCTTGTATGCTTCCCAGGAAGCTGAGAATGTTCATGAGTGTCTTCTTTGGGTCTGTCGGGTTAATAATAGATTGTAAAGCGCTTAGAGCCTGTACTTATGGGGATAAGCGCTATATAAATGCTCTCTGTTGTTATTATTATTACATAAAACAACAACCCAAATGTGCAGTTGTGAAAAGAAATATTTAAATCTCTTAAAGAAAATTTACATTGTTCCCGGAAAAGTGAAATAGGTGGGCAGAAAGCAATGCACGAGTTGCTAAAAGGGAGATGTCTTACATTTAGTCTCCAGCTTCAGAAGTTCATCTGGTGAACCCGACTGCACACCAGTAATCCTCATGTAATTTATGTTGTGGTGGGGAAGATTAAAATGATGTTCTACTGGGTATTTTTCAGGGTCGGTTTTCTTAGTCCTTAGGCTACTCTTGTGGTAGGAGAATCTTGTTCGCAATGCTCTAGTTGCCTTGCCCACATACTGCTTGTTGCATAGCGTACATGTGATGACAAAGACCAAGTTTTGGCTACTGTAGTCTAAAGAACTTTAAATGTGATGTTTTTGTTTCGCAGCAGTACTGTGGATTTAGCAACATTCAGTGGCATGAGGGCAAGTCATACATTTTAGTTTACCATAAGGTCAGAATTAATTCTAATGTTACTTGATCGTAGTTCGGACCAAAAGACTGGATAACTTGGGGGAATTTTCCTAACGAAGATTGAGGAATCCTTGAAATTCTTTTCGTCTTCTCTGATTTAGTTAGGATGTCCACGTGTTTGTCATATAGCTCTCTCATGTTGGATAATTTCTGATTATGTTCTTCTAGTGAATACATATATTATTATTATACAAGCGGGCGGTCTGTGTTTGTCTGTTTGTATTTCAATAATTCAGTTCTATCCATAGTATTAATCAATGTTATGGAGGATTGGATCAGTCATATCTGGTCTATAGCCGTTTTTTAGTAGTTTTGTTTTGGTTATTCATCATCACCATTATCATCTTCATACCACCACCAGATACACAACAACAGCAAAAACAATACGTCATAATAATAATATTAATACCAAAAGTAGTAACGGCAACAATAGTTTGAACAGAATATCTTATTATACATCATTCCCGTCTCTGAAGCTAGATTATGATGATATTCTGTTATGTATACATGTATAATGACACTGATACAGAAACATATTTAGGACACAGATCATTCAACCCAAATTGACATAGAATAGGTTATTGCACTATATATATGTGGGCTAATTGCCAGATGACAATAATAGGCCTAATTGATTCAAACGCAGTGATGATTTTATTGGAGAAAAAAGGTTTTTTGTTTGTTGTTTTTTTTTTACTTACACATATATAGCAAGTCCATTGTAATATCCACGCATCAAGTAGGGGATGATAAAACAGAATAATAAATACGATATATTTTTATATATATGAAATTATAATAGGTCAGTTTGATCACAATCACTGGGCTCCCTGATGATCGGACCACTCAAGTCAAAGGTAGATCTGATTCACCAAGAAAGCCTCTATCTATGTCAACAGTGATTTAATCCAGATTAATATCCAGAATAGCCAGGTTTTAAGATAGCTCGGAGATGAACAATGCACATTACATTGGATGCCTTTGCAAGATATTGGCCCAAGGTCAGTCTTAAATGCACAAAATATCACGGTTGTTCAAAATGTAAACAGTAATCACTGTAAAGGAAGCTATTTCAATTATGTTGAAAGAGAATTGTTAGATCTATATTTAGACTGAATTTTTAAAAAAATGAAACAATATTATTTTTAAGAAAATTGAATTACATTTATATCACTCCTCTCTCCCTTTTCCCACACTGTGATATACACTACATATAAATTCATAGAGAAACGAAATACATGTACCTATACATATTTACATGCCTTCACGTAGGCCTTGTTGTTATTGGCCTCCATCAATCATTGCTGACTATGGAAAGTGTCCTTAATGTTGTTGTCGTTATCTGGTGCAGCATCATTTATGGCTGAGGAGCCCAATGCGGGAATGGCAATCTCTCCTGCAGATGTCACACACATGATTTGTACCAGGATGTAGATTCTGTGCCTTCCTTCTGGCTCTCTTCTCAGTCACTGCCACCTTGAGTCTTTCTTCACCTGACTCAGATGTTGTCAGGGTTTTCCTCCAGTTGGGGTGGTCAGTCGTGAGGGCTTCCCAATTATGTATGTCCATGTTGAAGTCCTTCATATCTTACTTGACCTTGCCCTTGTATTGCTGTTTGAAGCATCCTGAGCTTCGGTTTCCCCATAGAGCATCGCTTTGGGTATTCTTGTTTCATCCATGCAGCAAACGTGGCCCAGCCAACGGAGTCGACCCTGTTTTAGGAGGATGAACATGCTAGGAAGGCCAGCCGGAGTGAGAATCTCAACATTGGTCACTTTGTTTTGCCAGGATATGCCTAGGATTTGGTGCAAGTTCCTCATATGGAAGGTGTTGAGGCGATTTTCCTGTCTGGCATAAGTCGTCCAGGTTTCGCTGCTGTACAACAAGGTGCTGATGACACAAGCCTTGTAAACTGACATCTTTATTGTGATTGTCAGTTTAGAGTTAGTCCACACTCTTGGTGTGAGTCGAGCCATTGTCGACATTGCTGTTCCGATCCTTTTGTCAAGCTCAGCATCCAGAGAGAGGCGTCAGCGACTGTTGATCCCAAGTAGATGAACTGATGAATTAAGTCCAGCTGTTGATTGTCGATGCTGATATTTGGTAGTGGACCAGAATCCTGCGCAAGAATGTTGATTTTCTTCAAGCTTATTGTTAGGCCAAAATCCTTGCATGCTTGAGAGAGCAGTTGGAGGTCTGCTTCTGTGTGCATAGCGACGGCAGCTTCATCTGCGAATAGCAAATCTCTGATAAGGATCTCTCTCACCTTGTCTTAGCTCCGAGTCTGGTCAGATTGAAGAGTTTGCCATCAGATCTAGTGTACAGGCAGATACCTTCTGTACAGTCGCCGAAAGCATGTTTGAGTTCATGGGAAAAGAAAATCCCAAATAGTGTTGGAGCCAGGACACAGCCTTACTTGACGCCTTTTTTTTAATGCTAAATGGTTCTGAGGTGTTAGTGTTGAACATGATTGTACCCTTCATGTTATTGTGGAATGATTCCAACATTTTCAGTAGTTTTGGTGAGCGGCCGATCTTGGGAAGAATCTTGAAAAGACCGTCTCTGCTGACAAGGTCAAAGGCCTTTGTGAGGTCTATGAAGAAGATGAACAGTGGAACCTGTTGCTCTCGGCACTTTTCTTGGAGTCGTCATAAAGAGAACACCATATCAATTGTTGACCTTTCAAAGCAGGTCACACTGTGATTCTGGGTATACGCGTTCAGCAAGTTTCTGTAAGGGTGCCAGCATGACTCGAGCAAAAACCTTGCCTACTATGCTGAGAAGAGATATTCCTCTGTATTTGTTACAGTCACTTCTCTCGCTCTTTTTTTGAAAAGAGTAGCGATTTTTGCATCCCTCACATTCTGTGGAACAGCCCCTACCTTCCAATACTGTACAAGTACTTCATGTAGAGTCAGCAGAAGAGTGGCCTTGCAGTGCTTTATCAGATCTGGTGGGATTCCATCACTTCCTGGAGCTTTATCCACGGCCAGACTCTCGATGGCCAAGTCCAGTTCTTCTACTGTTGGCTCCATGTCTAGGTCTTCCATGACAGGGAAGCATTCAATGGCATCTAGCCCTGGGTGGATACAATCGTCTCCGTGGAGTATAACTCTGAGTAGTGCTCTACCCATCTCTGCATTTGCTTGCTTACCTCATGGTTGTGGATTTGAGGAGAGCAGTTTTTCTCTGAGTTGGCCCCATTGCCTTCTTGATGCCGTCGTACATGCCTCATATGTTTCCTGAGTCAGCTGCTCTCTGAATTTCTGCGCTCAGTTCTTGCCAGTATTCGTTGGCACAGCGCCTACCTGTGTTCTGGGCTCTGCTACGCGCGTTTTCGAATTTATAGGTTCTTTTCGCAAGGTGACTTTTTGTAGTTGATATTAGCAAAGCGTTTTGCTTCTAGGATGGAGATCCTCTCTGATGCCTTGGCTTCAAACCAGTCCTTGGTCTCTGACTAATCCTCCCAAAAATCCTGAGGGCTGATTCATCAGTAGTGTTTCAGAGTATCTGCCATTTTTCCCTGCCAGCGTCACCTGATGGAGCAGCCCCATACTCTTTTCCAAATGTCTCTATGAATCGTTCAACATGGTTGGCTTCAGGCATCATGGTGGTGTTAATGCGGGGATTTCCTTGTTTCTTTGTGTGATGAAACCACTTTGGTTGCATCATGACTTTGCAACACACCAGTGAGTGGTCTGTGTCACACTCAGCACCGAGTTAGGAACGGTTGAGAATAGCTTTAAGAGAGGAGTGCCTGGTGATAATGAAGTCGAGCTGGTGCCAGTGTTTCGATCGAGGGTGCATCCAAGAAACCTTGTGTTGAGGTTTGGTGCGGAAACGAGGAGGCATTGGTCGCTGTCATTCATCTTTCCTACCTCAAAGTGATGGAGACAGAGGGCCATGATTCGTTGTCAGCCCCCAATCTGGCACTGAAATCACCCAGTAGGATCAGATGTACCTTTCTGGGGATACTGTTGATAAAGTTTGCAAGGTTCTCGTGAAACAGATCCTTCTCTTCTGCAGAAGAAGTGAGAGTTGGAGCACAGGCACTGACAAGGGTGACAGGGCCTTCAGTGGTGTACAGGGTGAGAAGCTGTTCAGATCCATTGCTACCTATTTCTACCATTTGTAGTAGATTATTCTTGACAGCAAATCTCACTTCGTGTTCCCTTGGCTCTTCAAGTTTTTATCTTGCCAAAGGAAGGTGTAATCTTTCTCTGGCAGAGTGCCCGAGTCATCCAAGCGTGTTTCCTGCAGAGTAACAATCTCTATATCCAGCCATCTCAGCTCATTGTTGATGACAGCTGACTTCCTGGAGTTTTCAATCTCCTGGAGATTTTCAGACTAACCAGACAGCATTGTCCGTACATTCCATATTCCCAGTTTTAGAGCGGGTCTTTGTTTTCATGTTTTCTTTTCCTTGTCGCCAGGAATACAGTTGACGAGCTACCATTCGGATTTTGTCCTGTCCCCTTATACCTTGTGAGGAGGGTGGGCCGTGACAGAACAGCACCTTATTGGCTGGGGGCTGCCCAGCAGGCGGGTGGTAGCTATTCAATGAAACTAGAGAGTCTCTCCCACCAACGGATTCTGGCGTCATGCTTTACGCCAATTTAGCGATGGCTTATAACCGATGAACTGCTGACATCCCGTGTTGTGCCTACACCTGGGCCACGCCCAGGCGAAGATGGAGAGTCCTCTCCAGTGATGGTGCAAAAAAATTCTGTGAGTGGTGCGTAGTGTAATGTAGTCGGACACTTGCCCAGGCATTGTAATAATAATATGGAGAACAAGCTGTGGCCCATGCAGCATGTCCCCCCTCTCCACGTCGTTGATGGATCCAAAGAAGCAGCAAGGCTGTTATGATTTGGCACCAGCGCCGCCGCCTTATGCCTACATAATCATGCATGACTATAAAGAATATTAATGTAAGAACAAAAGCAATCAAACAAAAACGTCTTTAAATCTAGATTTGATTTTATATTTATGCTATACTTGAATTGTAACCAATGCCTGTCCCCATAATAATTAATTGTTTATTAATTAAAATTAATTACGCTCTGCGAACTTGGTTCAGTCAGTGTCAGTTCGATTCCAACAGAGGAAAGCAGACATTATTACCGTATGTTAGGCCTACTGCTTGGACTTGTAAAAAAGGTAAAGGGATAAAATACATTTTAGATCTATTCCAACTGCTATCTCCTTCAGCTCTTTCCTCATCAAAAAATTATTAAAATTAAGGAATCAAATTTTATAATCGTCGCCGGTGAAAAGAGTGAGAAAAGAACAAGTGATATTATTATTATTATTGTTATTTTTATTATTGTTATTATTATCATTATAAATGCATCTTTTCAATCCTAAGGAAGTAGGATTATCTTGGCTTTAAGTGGCTGCCCACTTTGTGCAGGAGAATTTTTTTCGTCGGATTAGAAATGTGGAATACGGAAGTTTTGCTTGAATAGTGGCGTCTCCACCTACTTCTCATCCGATTTTTAACTGTCACTGTTTATAAACGTCCGCAACACACACACGGCATCTCTGAGAAATAATATATTTATTTTATACCGGGTATATTATATTCGCCATTATTCTAGGAGAACCACAGGTTGGATTTCCTACCTAGGAAATGGAGACACCGTTTGGTTACTAGGAAAAAAAGCAGGCAGGCTTTAATCGTTCCCATCACCCGGCAGGATTCGATCACACTATACTTTTCACACTGTCATCTACAGGTAGATGCCTAACTTCTCACCACGGTGCCCCTTCGCAAAGGGCCCTCAGTCAAGTAGGGGGCTATCTCAGACTACTCAATAGGCCTACATATTATAAACTTACGACAATGAAATAAGGTAATGCCTAACTACAGAGGGCATAAGGCGCGAGGTAAGCAAAAGTAAGACATGGCTGCTTAATCGGAATGGGCCTTGTAGTATTTTTTTTTATACACCAAGCGGCAGAACACGGCCCGTAATATAACATACAATTCCTGTACCTCTTCACCAGTTCCATGTCCACGTGTTTGATGTATTTTATCAAGTACAGCGCTAAAAAAACATAATAATCAACGGACCTAAAGAATGCCAAAGACTAATATAGCTCTTATACAATGCTGTACATGTCTACTCTTTCGAAATTATTTGGGTCACTTGATTCTGAATCGTCTATAATGTCATACACTATGACTGTGATTAGAATTGTCATGTTTTTGTTACCTTATGGTAGTTTTCAGATACAGAACTCGATCTATGGCATCTGTTTTTGGTATTTTTGTCTGTTTTTAAGGTTATGTCTGTGTTTGTATTTTTTTTTAATGATTGGTTTTCAAATATTTAAAGGAAAAGAGAGAGAGAGAGTTTCAGTTTATTACATACATGTCTTTTTTCTCAAGGGGTAACACAAACATCTTCTAAATTTAGGTCACTTTGTTTCACTATGGCCTTGAACAATTTCATGATAGGTTCCACAATGTTAGCATCACTAAACTTGGATAGTTCAGAAATATCCTTGTGTGACAGATACAAATGTTCAACGCCGGGGTATCTAAACAATGCCTGTCGGTCAGAGGCAATGGACAGGATGTATCGGGGGCCAAATAGATTGGCGGAGTTCTCTACACTTGCATGAAATAACAGCTTAAACATCTGACTTGGTTCATCATCGGAGTGATCCATCTCTCTGCTTAGGCCAGGGATTTCCACTGAGCACTTCTCCAAGGAAATCGACTTGGCATCAACTACCTGATTTACAATGACAGACTGTTCAGTTTTTCCACCGCTACTGCCCATAGAAGACACTTTCTTTGTTTCTGCAATCGGAGATTTCCCACCTGTGCCAGCCAGTATAAATATTACAACCGTGGACTGAGAAATCGTATCCTGTAATGTTATCCAAACCGACATACCTGGATCCACTTCCTCGTGAGCCATTGTCACACGCAGTCCAAATACTTCAGAGATTATCTTTTTCAAAATGTTGGCCACATTGAAGCTGGTGCTTCGCGGATTTGGATCACCATTATCATCATACGATTCATCCAAAATGACAACATCATGTTTGTATGTCTTATCTGATTTGATCGCTGCGGACGCCGTGGTGCCAAGAGCGGGATCTTCTTCAAAGGCCTCATGGAATATTTGTCTCCAGATCTGACAGTCGCCTGTTCCTGACAGATCCTGTTCAATCACCTGTCCTTGAAACTGGTTTCTCAATGCCTGTCAGGCTGACAGAAGCATGACTTGACGGACGCACTGGCTGTTCTGCCATGAGAGGCTTCCTGTATCTCTGGATTTCAGTTCACCCAAACAAAGACAAGCCCTTGCTTTGTCCAGTTCCTCGTCATGTAGGAAACATTTTACTTAGTGCTTCAGAACCTCCTGCTCTACAGACTGTACGACGGCTTGCCATACCTCTTCATCCAGAGCTTGCAAGTAGGGACGATAATCCGCAACCAGTTCACAGATCTTGAATAACTTCTCTTTACTAGCTTTATTGCCTGTGAACTTGAACCATTTTTCTAATTTATCGAACGCACCCCACAGTTGGGTAATACATGTTGCAAGTTCAGGCACTTTTCCCGCCAACTTGGCAGCCACCTCCAGAGCTCTCATCAGTTTTTCTTCACCTTCGTCCCAGAGAAATTCTTTCAGCTGTTCTTTGGTTTGAGTCTCTGCTTCTAGAACACAGCACTGTCCGTACAAATTGTACGCGTTTACCAGATGAAGTGGATATTCATTCATGAGAGCACATCTGCTTCCGGAGATGATGTTTTGACAGCACTGCTTTGAGTCTCTGTACTTCCCCGTTTGTATGTACATCATAGCCAGGTCATAAGTTGCTGACCTGTTTTCCCAATGGCTTATTCTAACAGCTCTTTCGTAGTGTTCGAGGGCCATTTTGATAAATGGGTTGTCGCCCTGAAAAGGTTTTACCTTATTGTGCACACTTTTTATAAGGCGTCGCAGAACTAATAAATTGGAAAAAGCAGGTTCTTCAACAGTACCACGCATGGAGCCGGTCCTTCTTGGATCCAATGTTTTGTATTTCATGGCAGTGTTAGGTCTATTGTTTGCCTCAAAGTTGATGCATTTTCTTCTGTATAATAATCCTAGATGGTGATGTGCTCTGGTTGTTGGTTTTATTTTGATTGATCTCTCCAGTATGTTCATGGCTTTCACATTGTCAGCAGGGATTTTCGAATACTTCAATAACTGACCCACAATGTTCAGAACTTGGGTGGAGGGAGCATCACCTAGAGTTTTTAGAGCCATGTCAACCAAACTTCTCCAGCCGTTTCCCCCTACGATATTTTTCCACTCTCGTGGGGTTAACATTTGTGTACATTTTGACATACTAGTTTTGGTGTGCGACTCGTCATTGTATCTAAGACAAGCTAATTGTGCTAACGCTGCAGCTCGCGTAGTCTGGTTCCTTGCACTGTGGCTGAGCTTCCACATTCGGGTGGCAGCTTCCAGTGCAAAGTCATGCAGATTTATTTCATCCAGACATTCGGCATACATTTGGATGTGGGTGCATCTCCTGTAGACCAAAGCTAAGTTATACTGCATATGTTCATCATCAGGTCGGTACTTCAAGGCTAAGGACAGAAGACGAATCGAATTCAACAAATGTCCAGCTCCTCCAAACTTCCGATATTCATAACCTTGTTCGCCGATGGCTCTAACTTTCTGTTCCCAGAAGTTTTCTTTCTTGCTCAGCTCCTCTAGGCGCTGCAAGACTTCAAAGGCCTCGGGGACATCTTTGCATTTAAAATAGAGAAACGCAGAATTCCCAAGTGCCACTATGTCGTCTTCATGTTGGTCCAGAACGGCTTTGTTTATTTCTCTAGCTTTCTTCAGATTGCCAAGCTCTGCATGAGCGCGGGTAAGAAGATTCTCTTTCCATCCCACTGGCTCTTCAAAGTCATCGTCTTCATCTCCAACTAGTTTCTCGGAGAGTTCAAGCCATTTACTGTTATGAACATATGGCAGTGTAAGACCGGGTAAATTGTTCGCTTCGTCCTTCACACCAAGGTCAGCCTCTCCCAGGGTAAAAGAACAAGGATAAGGCTTCAAAAGCTGCACCGCTTTCCCCAGGCTCTCAGCCATGCTACTGTTACCATTAGATTGGTTTGGGTTATAAATCCCAGTCCTGGGCTCAAAACTGTTCGATGGTTCTATCATTTTGTTCTACTGTCACGGTGACACACTGATTGGATGAGCTGCAATTGGAAAGAAAATTATCATGAGACTAATATTATGACGATTTTTGTTTTAGTTGAGATGTTTTGTTTAGTTTTTTCTTTTAAATGCCACTGGTACTACTATTGCTATTACTGGACAACAATCACTCTAGCTGCTCGAAGTATTTCTACATGTACTACTATATTATTACTCCTCTTACTATTACTACTGCCAACATTATTACTACTACACTACTACTGCTGTCACTTGTACTATATGGACTATAATTATGTACTACAGTTGGCACTACTACAACACCAACTACTAATGTATTGCCGCTTCTGTTATGACTATATTACTACATGTGCTACAACTACTACTGCTAGTATTATTACTACTATTCCTGGTATTAATGTATTAACATTTCATGTTCTACTGCTACTTCAGCTACTGCTTTTACTATTTCTTCTCCTGCTCATTCTCCTCCACCCGCACAATTTCTTCTGCCACTACTTGTCCCCTTCTCTACTGTTTCTACTAGTTACACTTCTACTACTACATTACACTTCCTATTACCCCCTTCCCCACTTCTTTGCCCTTTTACTACTCTTTAAAACTCAGTCTCCTATTTCTTGCACTTCTTACTACTGCATGCCAACAGGCCTATTAGGCCTACCTCTACAACTACCGTTATCACTACAACGAATAAATACGACTACGTACGCCATAATAGTATTACGCTTACTATTATTAACTACCAGTATCATTACTCTGTTGCTACTTAACATGCTAGTCCTGCTACTGCTACTACAATATATGTAAATGTATTTTAATTAATTATAAAAAATTTCACGACACAAATGATAGTTACTTACCTAATAATCCCTCCAGTGCTTAGCATCAACCAAGGTGGTTTTCCATCTTTAGGCGAAGTCAAACACAACAGAATTTAAGTGTCAGGCTAATGAAGTTCAGTCAATGTTGAACCTGCGGCTGTGGGAGGAAAGGTCTGTATGTGAAAACCGTCCGATGTCCAGTGTTTGTCATGCACCGTTTACATGCTCCACAGAAAAGAGCACAGTCATATTCGATTCAGTGCAGTCATGCATAGGAGCAGACCTCCATCTTCTTCAGATGTCCATGACAATGAATTGATCACAACCCTGATATCTGGACTCACAATGGCAGAGGCAAGCAGTAGGAAAAAGTTAAGCCACGTAATATTTATCGGGTTTTCCCGAAACCGATACAATTTCAGTTTCTCACGCAAAAACTAACCAACGAGCACTGGCGTAGCATTTCCTCTCGTTAAGTGTGGGGATGCGGTAATTCTATAAAGCTGATTTCAGGGGCCCTTGTATTGTCTTGGGCTGTTCATTTTTTGGTCCGAACCTCCGGTATTTCTTTTCCTGTATTGTTAGATCTAGCATTTACCATTCTGATGCGGAGCCCAAGTCGCTAAATCTTTCCATTAAGATCTTTCTCCATAATATTTTATGTCTGGGTGGGTTAAATATTTTTTTAAACAAACAAAAACGAGGCACATGTTCGCTTTGTCGGAGTACATTTATATTGTATTCATTAAAAAAAAAAATGTAGATAGGCTACTCCCTGTAATACTCCCTGTAACCTCTTTACCCACCCCTCTTTCCCCATTACAACCAACACCTCTGCCCGAGAGAGTGCAGTAATGCACTGTCTGTCAGGAGGAGGCTGCACATTACACAACTGCACATGAATCATGCACGTCTGTGTTTTGTGCCCATAGCAGGGTCACTACAATCTGCGCCCTGAAGCGATTTGGATAGCCTAAGTACGTACGTACGTACGTACGTACGTACGTACGTACGTACATACATACATACATACATACATACATACATACATACATACATACATATGTATGTGTATGTGTGTAGGTATGTGTTTGTGTGAATGTGTGTGTATGTATGTATGTATGTATCTATCCAAACTAAATTTCTACTTCTCTAATTTAATGTTTACAGAAAAAAGTTTAATTCACATGGAGGACTCCATAG
>JBCEWB010522425.1:0-18930 GCA_039654565.1 Peronia peronii | reverse complement strand
TCTATCTATCTATCTATCTATCTATCTATCTATCTATCTATCTATCTATCTATCTATCTATCTATCTACCTACCTACGTACGGGTCCTGAAAATGAGGTTTTGGGATCAAAATATCAAAATCGGGTTTTTGCTAGACACTTTAACCTCTTCTGATACGAGAAAAATACCGGTTGGTTCCAAACACATCTGCTATTTGTTCCAAAACGACACCATCAGGGTACCGATAGAAAACTGCAAGGACAGGTTATGAAAATTCAATTGCGGTTACCTCAAAATATAGTTTTGTTTTTTGTTCTTTCAATTTCTGAACCTAGTGATTTCAGGTTTTCAATACATGTGCTTCATTGCATATGATTGAATAATACATAGCCCTTTTTCTAAATTTTATTTATGTTTTCGAAATAAAATCGGGCATTTGCCGGAAAATTGAGAGATATTTACATCCCTCAACCCATATAATCAAGCAAATGATAAGAAACAGCATTATGGCATATAAGCAAAAATCAAATGCACATTACTTTTATATAGAGCTGTTTTATTACTGTACCAAAATTCCACATGGTTATTTTCAATACTCTGGGAGCCTTAGACTTTTGAAAATGTTCAAGACACAATATCCAAGATGACGGCGATGTCATGCCACCCGGCAGAAAAAAATGCACTTTTTTCTGAGTTGGGCATCCGATTTTGAAACTTAAAAACGTCTTTAGTTCAGGCATTTAAAAAAGAAAACACCCCCATGATCATCTTCCTTCTCCCCTTTCCAACCCCCTCCCCCCCACCTTCTTCTTGGCTTGTTTTAAATTTTCTCACCTAGTGTTGTAGAGGGTTTAGAAAAAGGATTCATGACATAAATTTTATGAGATTCTCTAGCTGTGTTGTTTCATTTCTCAGATGTGCGGAGAGTATTATGACATGATAAAAAATGGCAAAAAGGAATGGTGGCTTGTTTTCAAAGGAATTGGCTGGACCGATTCTTCTATCTGCAAGGCCAAACTGTATGGAGCTCTGAGAGATATACATCAGGATGTCACAAGGTGAAAAAGAGACAGTCACGTCATTGTGTTATTATCTAAGAGAAATAAAGCTGGTAATGTTTTGACATAGGCATCGACGAGGAGAAATGGGAAAGGGTTACATTCTGGTTTTCCCCGTGATCGTGACCAGGTAGTGATAGTTAACCCGTGCTTCGTTTCACTTTGTATGTTGCCAAATGATAAAGGCTCTCTTGGTTATACTTGGGGCTATTAATCCGAAAATAATAGTGGCTATAATACAGACAAATAAATCTAACTGATGAGGACGTGGGCAATACACATACACAGCGATCTACAAATATCTTTGTGACTCATTTGACAGACGCAGACATATTTTTAGAATACTTTTAATTCTAAAAGCTCAATCTACCGGATTTTCTCTCAAGAAAACGTTCAGTCTATCTTGCTTTCCTTGCACTATAATGACCTCTATTCCAAAATTTAAAACCACGGACAGAAACGTATTTCGAGAAAATTGTGAACATACAGCTAACCACACGGCAAACGGCATGTTAACGGGTGTCATTTTTTAAATAACTTCCCCTTACAATCTTCGATTGTCCAGTTTATACACATCCTTTTAATTCGTCAACATATTCAGCCTTCCTAGGCGAAATCCAGCCGCAATCGTTGTGATGCTCTATTAAACCCTTACACACGTCTCAGAGATTATTTTAGCATAAACGATCATAAACAATGGGTTTTATATAATGTGTAAGCACTGCTGATTTTTAAAGAGAATATAAAGACAAACAACCCTTTCCTTCCTAAAGTGTTTCGTAATAATATTATGACCGGCCATACTACTGCTTTTAATCTTTCATAGACTTAAAACAGCGTGACATCGATCCCACACCATTAACGAAATATTTCCTCACAAATCATTCCACTGTCGCCTAGGTATTATTGTCTAATTTCATTTATTTATTTATTTATTCATTTATTTATTTATTTTTGATTGGTTGAGGATTTAATCGCAATCACCACTACAAAAGTAATCTAATTACAAAAGCATTTGTCACAAGCTCCTCACAACACGTCAGATTTGTTTGCCAGATTAAAATCATTTCATTGTTAGCCAACTTTGGGCAACACGACGTGCATCCTTTGAACCTAAAAGGGTTAAAAACTGACCTGGGCCATTGTGGAATCACGTTGAGAATTTGCGCGAAAATAGATTGCGTCCGTCATATTGAATTTCTCTCTCTCATTATCTGTTGCCACGTCTTTGAACCTCCAAGGAGGGCTATCTCGGCGGGTAACTTATGTCAAGTCCTGACAGTCGTTATTATTCTGTGTGTAGTATTGACTTCCTTGCTGTCAAATTGAAGAACTGAAGTAAAGCACCGTCAAAACATACGAAAACCATAGATATAAAAGGAACAAGTAATTACAGCTGCTCGGAGAGATTAAAATACAACTGGTTACATTTTTTAAGGATAAAGGACCAAAGCATTGGAGGACCACCTTTTCTTCATTGGTGCATGGCTTTATTCTCTTTGAAAATAGTCCAGGCCAGGGGAAAACCTAGGCTGTGAAACATCCATATATTAATTGAAGTCATCTATTCTATAAACCTGTAACAAAACGCACAATAGGCTTATGGACTCGAAAACTACTGAATGGATCCATCTGAAATTTGGCACAAAACATTTTTGCATATGGATCTGTGTTTCTATGTACATAAACCCGAAAAAAAAAGCTTATTATCTTTTACATTATTCTAAAAATGCGGTAATAATTGAATAATAAACTCGAGGCTGCTTGATCCGAATTGTACGTTCGACAAATGATGCGTTCAAAACACGTTTTCTTTGAGTAACATTAATCAACCAAAATATTAACATCGAGGTGCGCACGCTTGCTATATACTTTAAGTCGCAGGGCTATATTTATTTAAAAAATCTCCCACTGAGGCCGTGGGTTTTCTTCTACTATCAAAAGATACTTTAAAAAAAAGAAATTGGCAAAGTCTATTTGTATATGTTCCGTTTCAGTGCTTTATTCAAAAGATAACAGTAGTTACTAGGTCTGTTTTGACATGACTGCGATTTCTGTCATAGATCTGTCAATGTTATTTTGAAGAAAAAGAGACATGGCGGACCTGACAGTTTACAGGGGCGAGACGATGGATTTACCACAATTTCGGCGTAATCTTTGTTGTTTTGGTCTCTGTCACAGCCCGTCTCGGCTTGTTCTTGCTGCGAACACAATAGAAATGATGAGACTCTGGACAACTGGTCGAATGTCGACCAGGTGGCTTTCGTAATCTATAAAGACAACGTTCGAATCAAAAAGGTCATCTTCAACGGAAAGGACTCAAATAATATAAACTGGTTCGATAGATCCAGAATTGTGTCCACCAACTTCGGAGGACTCAGCCATTCCGCCCAAACAAATTATTTCAGCATTGAAGGGGATGCCCGCGTCATTGCGCAACGCTAGTAGAGAAACTATCATTTTTTTGGTGTGTGGCTCCATTGTATTTTGTACGTCTATTTTGTTAAGTGGTCGCTGTGATGGCTTCCATCTGTTAGCAAAAAGTGCTTATTCTTCAAAATAGCCTACTTGTACCAAAATGCTAAATGGGTGACATTTATGTCAAGAACAGAATAAACGATATTAAAATTTGTCAAAAAGAAGAGGAAAATTTTCCATGTTTGCTAATATACCCCTCCACCCTCCTCCTCCTCCCCCCTCCCCCCTACACACACTTTCATCTCCTCAACGAGGATAAAAAGAGGGGGGGGGGGGGTAGAAAGGAAAAAAAATATTTTGATAGGTAAATAATAATCAATAAAATAAACAAACAAAAGACACAATCCGGGCCTGACCGGGTAGTTTAAATCAATAAATATATCATGAAAATTAGGAAAATTGTTGGAGAAAACTGTTGGTATATGGGCGCCCTCTATCAAGAAGACTGTCTGTCAAAGCTTAACATTTTAGGGATGAGCTCTTGGGGCTGCACCCATTTTAATTATCTGAAATATTTTCAAGACGTAGGCATTTGTTGTAATCTAATGTAAGAACTGTAATAAATTGAGAGCTTCGCAAAGATATATCACGTTACGCTCATCAAATTGTAGCACTTTTCTCATTTATGCCGTGTTCTGATGCTATTCGTGATAAAAAAGATCTATATTATGAATGTGAATACCTTTGTGCACTACCTCTATACTATGCCTTACCAACTATTTTTTTTTTCTTTCAGGAATAATAACAGACGTAGTTTACTAACAGTTCTTATGTTATGTTGTGTTATCTTACATTATATTACTGCCCCTTATCTTATCAGATGCGATAATATGATTTAAGTATGAGTATCATTTTGTGTGTGTGTGTGTGTGTGTGTGTGTGTGTGTGTGTGTGTGTGTGTGTGTGTGTTCCAGAGGCGCTTCTTCATGAACCAGCTCTATCGAGGATGTCTCGAGGACTGTGGCTGGTTCGTGGCTGTTGACACGGGCACCCCATTTTGTGGTTGGGAGAAAGACATTAACGATGGCTACCCTACACTTCTGTACTCCATCGTTTGGCAGGTCGACCCTGATAACGTCGGCATTGCTGACTATTTCGTAATCTACGCCAAAAACCTATATTGAAACCGGCTATCTATGAAGTTAAAATGCTGCAACATTTTTTTTTCTTTTGAAATATTTCACATCTGATTTAGTCATAACTAGCACCCTTTCAAATACCATTTAGACTACACCTATTAGCGATCGTCCCATAGTCTTTATGGTCTAGTGATTTGAGTTTAGCCGTCAGTAAAACAAAAGAGCAAATTTACAAAACAAAACAAAGCAGAAACAAATATTTAAAAAGTCAATTTTAAAAGCTGTGCTTATATTCTTCTTATTTTAAGCTCGGTTGACAGCAATTATAACAACATGTTATCATTTTATACATTATTGTACGAAATAAAACGGGATTACAAAGACCAGACACTGTGATATCAGAAGCGGGTACATAGAACTCAATTTGCTGGATGCCTTGGAGATATTGAAGTGCTTAGGCACAAATCGATTCTTTCTTGCGAATCCCTGACAGTATAATCATTCTAAATGAAATGTATTGTAATGAACCCAAACAGCATGAGGATATAAAGCGTTTGTGTTGAAACAGCGTTAAATTACTTTTTATTATTCTTATTATTATTTGCTCGTCATTTGGTTTTGTGTTCCTTGTGCAAAATTAACGTATCAGTTTATTGTCTGAGTCAGGTTTCTTTTCTTGGAGAGGTTGCAAAAATATAACAACATAAGACCTACAGCGCTATTGCAAAGTCATTAGATTATCCTCCCCTTCCTCTCCCCTTTCCCTTGCCACTCACACACACACACACACACACACACACACACACACACACACACACACACACACACACACACACACACACACGGATTATGCACCTACAATTGCAAGGTGGAAGAGTAAACAGAAGATAAGTTTACACCGTGCGACTGTTCACTGACTAAGGCAGCAAGCAGACAGTTCTGGAGTGGAGAACTGTTATGTTAGATATGCTGGTAAACCCACTCATAACTCTCCAGAAAGATCTGAAAAATGAACACAAATATTGATGGGCGTCCTAATAATATCATTCTTTCTTTCTTTCTTGCCTGCTTTTTTTACTCTCTTTCTGTTATTCTTTGTTTTTTTCCTTCTTTCGTTCTTTCTTTCTTTCTTTCTCTCGTTCTTGTTGTTGCTATTGTTGTTGTTGTTTTTAACTAATTCTTTCGTGTATTTGTTATTTATCTATTGGTATTTCTATCTTTCTATTTATTCTTTCTGTCTCTTTTCTTCTTTTTTGTTTCTGCTTTACGTTTTTTTCTCTTTATTTTTCTCTGCTCAAAGGTTTGTTTATTTATTTTTATTTATTTATTTATTTATTGGCACCAATTCAAACAGTGTGTTTATGTGTGGCTTTATGTCAGGTTTTGTTTGTTTGTTGTTATTGTTGTTGTTATTAGTTTGGTTTTTAAAGTATAGGAATTTTGCTCGAAATTTCCAAAGCCATTCTACAAGGACGTTCAAAGAGACATAAGGAGAGAATGAACACAGAGAGAATGAAGTATTTCTAGGTTACATGACTGAGGCATCATCGCTCACACATAGGTTTGTTTAATAAGGTGTGAACGTCTCTGAATGCTCATCATTGGTCAAGAGCTGCCTGCTATGAACAGAGCATATTGAGCACAAATCAGTGTGTGAACGAAAATCTCTTGATCATGTGATCGATCTCAAAATATTTTATTAACTTTTAAATCCCAGTGTGGCATATACGATACACGAAGAGATACGCTTCAAAACACTTAAATTTAAGGACATCACACATAGTTTATATTATATGAAAAAAGTTACAGAATCTCAAGAAGAAATATTAACAAAATGTTTTTATAGCTGCTTTAACTGCAAACGGTTGATATCCAACACTAATTCTGGGGTAATTTTACCATGCTGTTATATTGTTTAAAAAAGTTATGCGGGCTCTAGAGAGTTAAGAAGGAAAATCAGTGAATGATGTTCTTGTGCACAATGAAACAAAAAAGCGTTTAAATTTTCTGTTACCGTTGCGTAACATGGGCCTATAATGTCCTTTTTAAAAAAGTCAGAGGAGAAACATTTTAAAAATATTATACCGGACGATGAAGAAAAAAAAATAATTTTAATCCGGTTAGCATCTTGTTAACATCATGATGAATATACATAGTGTGTATAATGAAAGATGTAAACAGTTTCTTCACAAAAAATGTTCTTACCTGCTCTTATCTGTCTCGTTCAACCAAATTCCACGACTGGTCCAAAATTATCGATTTGATGTTCGTAATTTTTATTATTTTTTATTTTCATCTTCAAAGCCAGACCTGGGATATTTCAAGTGCATCTGCAGAATTAGTTATCTTTGGATGAATTGGTGTGTGAATAGTAGGAGAGAAAATGAGTAAGTGAGAAATTGAGTGAGTGTGTGAAAAACTGCATTATGGAGTGAGTGAGTGGGTGAGTGAGTGACGGAGCGAGGGAGTGAGGAATTGAATGTGTACATATGCGTGATTTTTATTTTTAAATTATTTTTTCGATCTCCTCAAAATTTACCAAGATATTTTCATCACATTCCGCATAATACTTTCTTTGACGCATTAAACAAAACAACCGAAGGAAAAAAGGTTTAATGAAAACAATATCAATTGTGTACATTTTTGATGTATGACAAAATTCTTTTTTAAAAAACTATCAAGAAAATTCAAATCCTCCCTGTAGTTTTTAAGATATTAGATTTAAAAACGACACGGAAAGTTTGGAAGTATTTGATATGGTAGTAACGGAGGAGGTATATTTTGAAAAGCAGGGCAAAAATCCAAGATGGCGTCCGTTTCAATGGCAATTAGACGCGTTAGCAGGTTTCCAAGGATATATTCTGAATCAGACAACATGCCAATTACACATGCGCACTTAAGGTCAAAGGAAAAAAAAAGCTTTCAGTAGGTCCCATCCCCCCTCCCTTTCCCTCGTTAAACAGAACTTGACAGATTTTCTCTATGAAATGGATTGCTGATGATTGATTTAATTTTTGTTTGATCTAATTTAGTTAACAAAAATAAATGACAGTAATGAAAAGGACATGCTTTATGAAGTGCAGCAGCATCAGTTTTATTTATTTGTTTATTTATCTTTTTTCAAAATGTCTTTTTGTTAAAGTTGTGTTAGATGTGTTATTATTTTCTTTATTATCTTTTTTTTAAAACGCGAATATGGCTGTTGTATCGAGATGACGACCCTCTAACATCACTCTTTTCTAAGACCACGGCCATGCCATTTGTTATTGTCTGACAAAGAGGGACTTTGTTTTTGTTTTGTTTAGAGATTCAATGCAGACTTCACTTTCACGCATCTTGTCTGATGTGAACTTGGTCTTGATCTTTAAGGAGATGGCAGATGTGGGGGGAGGGGGGGGGAGGTAGGTGAGGGATAGGTTTCTCATATGGCTTTTTCTTTTCTTTTCAAAGTTCTGGCTTTTCTGAATATAAAAATGGTGCAAAAAGTTGACTAGTCCATTCTAATGTATATCAAGGGTGGTCACTCAAAGGTTAACCGGCCCCTCTGCCATCAAAGATCTGGCTCACTCAGGACTCTATGATACACAGTGATAGATCATCAGTATTTCGCTGACTACGTGGAAAAGGCGTTCTAATGACTTAATTTTAATTTCTTTCATTAATGTCAGGAGCCCCAATGCTGTGACTGAACATTGGTTGATCATCGGAGGCTCTGATCACACCAAATTTGATGGAAAGCTTTCGCCTGGGCCTCTAAAATACTTACCACGGCCAAATGAGGGTAGAATATGCCCTGATTCTGCTCTTTCAGAGTACAGCACTGGACTATGAGTCACAGCAAGGGTAAAGCCATTTTAGTTTTGACTGACGAAGACATAACGGCTATATAGGCCTCCATGTACCCTACCCTGAACTGACGCCAAAGCCCTTTACTGATAGACGTAAGAGGGCAAAAATGGAGAACAATAATGAGTAGAGGCCCAGGAATAAACAAAATAAGACATGGAAGACGTGGATTAATCTGCAGTCTTAAAACAAACATGTTTTGATCTTGAAAGCCTGATCAAAAGTTCCTTATGACTATTGTACTGGTGAAAGAAAATAGCTTTTTTTTTTTTTTTTCAAAATAACGTTTTTAAGACAAATATATGACACTTTTTTAATGCTGAGGTAATTATCATCAAATTTTCCAGGAATACAGAACACAGCAAGGCACACAGATATTCCTAGGGGCTTTTTAATAATCTTTTGATTTTTGAGAATTTGAGAAAAATCCTTGACCTGTTTTTTACATATCGAATTGTAAAATTAATAGAAAAAAAAACCAGTTACAAAAAATCTGCTCTGATCACTTTTAGAAACGTTTAGAAAGACAATATTTCAATTAAATCGGTTGAAAAATATAGACTCCTATTTATAGTAAAGTTACGCAATATCGGGTAGCCAAATTCAAGATGGTAGGCGTTTCCATGGTAACGAGTGATTTCAGCTTTTTTCCTATTGGTTTCCTCTGATTTGACAATGCCGAATTACATGGTAACGGTTAAAATTATCTCAGCTCCCCCTTCTACACTCACCCCCCCCCCCTAGCTTTTTCCAAAATAATTCCAAGGAGCCCTCTCACAGTCAATACATTACAAGAATGTTCTACTTACTAAAGACTGTTCAACACTTGATTTCGCCTTTGAGTCTCTTCTGACATATAATGTGATCTTGAATATTAATGTTTTATATGGGAGCGATTTAAAATCTTAAATCGTACTCATTCGATCTTTCTCCTTCTTTTGGTTTCCAGTTTATACATAGTAATATTCAAAACGTCTGTCAATCCCTCTTCCACTCTATTCATTTCAAAAGCTCTCTCCTTAGAAAAGACTGTCTCAGTTTATTATTTCCATGTATTTGCTGACATTGGTCCCTGATAACTAATCTGCCTTACAGTTATTAAACGGTTTAAGACTCCAAACCGCATTTGCCCACGTTTTACAATATTGCTGCATCCGTTAGTTTATGATAGCGGGATATATAATTAGGATATGATTTAGGCTCGTGTTGTGACCTTCATTGCCTTTTGATAAGCGGTCACTCTGATTAAGAAAGTGGGAGAAAATAAGTTTTTCTCATGTGACTTTTGCGCATTACAAATTGTTGCAGAGTAGATTCATGTCAAAACATTACTTTTTCCCCAGCTGTTCGCCGACCAAGCCTGAAAACGCTTAGCAAATGCCGAACACTTGATTTCACTTGCCTTTGTCACTCGGGTTTTGCCAGCTGGTTTAAATGATTTATGACCAAACTCTTTGCTCACACAGCGAGACACTTACATAGAACTTACTTACAATGAGTGTTGTTGTTATTAAGTGATCGCCCCTGGCGATGTTTTGTCTATGACAGCGTTTTCTTTTTTTTTTTGTCTGTAAATTTTTCATAATTTTGGTGTTTGACAGCACATTAGCTTTACCTCAGCACCATCTAGCACTTACTAATTTCATATTCCAGGCAATCTTTGGTGTATGGAGCCCCAGTGTGTATCCTTTATGTTTCTGAAAGTGAAAATGTTTATCGAGTTGGCAAGATGTTTAATTTTTTATAAGACTACAGCGACCGTTTAATACAAGAGAGCATACAGAGAACAACGAGTTATCAATAATAATGTAACATTCACACAAAAAGACACCGTATGGACTCAATGTTGATATTTCAAGGAGAATAAGTGAAAGGTTCCAGCGGGAAAACCAATTTTTAATGTTGAGGTGATGTAATATTCATAATGTGAGTTTGGAGTTTGGAGTTTGGAGCAGGCGTTATTGTCATTATGGTGCAATGTTAATAAAACATGAAAAATAAGGATTTGACGTTATGTAGGCTTTCATCTTTAGAATCTTTTCTCGCTAAGTTCTGAAATATCATAAAATAGTCTTGGTGTCATCATGACATACTCCCTACTCTCATTTCTCTCTCTCTCTCTCTCCCTACATGAATCTCTCTTTCCCTGTACGCCTCTTTCTCTTTCTTATATTTCCTTTCTGTCTTTCCTTTGTCCAGTTTGTTTGCTTGTGCTCGATTGCCAAGCCAATGCTTGTAGACATCATTGACCCCCCTCTCCTCCTCCCCCGAACATCCCTCCTCTCATTCCTTTCGTCAGGCAACTGGACCACAGTGTGGTGAAATATAAAGTGAGAGCTTTTTTAAAAAAAAAATATGGACTTTGATGCGCAGTTCCGAACAACATCTGTTTATTTTATAAACGCACGTCAGCAAGTTGGGAGAAGCTCATGCTGCCTCTCTACCATTTTGTGCCATATAACTGCGAAATCTGCAAGTATCCAAGATAGTGTGAAAATGCTTGTAGCAGAAAGTGCTCGAGATAAATAACACCAATAGTGACCGACATAGAGCTGTCTGTGTTCACAATTTTACATGTGTTTCTTTATAAGAAGTGACTCACATTGTTTATTAGTTTATCTGTTTGTATCACAAAGTGACAACTGTGGCTTACTGAAGACCAGAGGGAGATTCAGCAGATAAGGCAGGAATAAGGTGAGTCATTTGGTGAAGCTTCACAACCTCTGCTATAAAATGTTCCGGAAATTTCAATTGAAATGTTTTCAAAATTGCAATATTTCACAGTGATTTGCAAAGTGATCTGTTATTTAGGAATCCACTGTCATAGAATTTGATAAACATCTTTTTTATGACTTAAAAAGGTTGATGGTTTAAGGCTGAAAAATAAAAGAGGTAAAAGCACTGTTCGAATACATAGATTTCTCATTTTTGTTTTACGAGATATCTGCTAAAAAATTCCATCTAAAGAAACGTGTTTGCATGATTTATTTGTTTTTTTTTCAAATTGTAATAACATATAATTGTACTAAGTTTCTAGTAAGCACGTCATCACTTGACGAAGTTTATTAATATTGACTTTGTCTATTTTTTGGAGTAAAGATTCAAGATGGCGACGTTCGCACAGAACCATATCACGAAAACCCCACCGTTTTTTGACCCTTTTGATCAAATAACGATATCTTAAAAAAAAAAAATGCTTTTCAACCATTGTCAAAATTTAATGTGAGACAGCTTGAAACTTGGGCCTTACTTTTGGCTAGTACGTGAGTCAAGCAAAGACCTTAACTTTCATCTTGTCATTGTACCAGTGGATGAGGAAAGAACACTTTATATTTACCGGGACCAACTTGTAAGACAAACAAACAGAGCTGTGCAATGCCAAGGTCGTGGCCGTTACATGGCAGGTCTGGTGGGCGGAAACTATAACACTTAGGGATAAATTCAATCTCATTATGACGATTATGAGAGAGCCAAGAATGGCAAAGACATGCATTTTTTGCCAAAAATTGTAAAAATACTCTATGTATTGCAATATTGTCACATTGTTAAAAAGAAATTAAAACCTTTTTTATCGTATCTGCCGATTTTTTTTTATTTATTATCATCATTTTATGATAGATAATAGTAAGAGCGATAAAAATTATTATTTCACTGGTGTGTGTGCACATTTTGCATCCTATCTCGTTTTGATTAGTTGTCAAATGATATATGTTTATAAATCATTACATTGAATTTTGGTTTAATATTATACTTTTAATTTATCAATATTACTTTGAGAGCATATTTGATTGACAGATTCCGTTTTTGTTTTCATTACGTTGATTTTTAATTTAAGGAAGGGAAGTAATACAAAGCATTACCATCCATAAACAATAATTGACCGAAGTCCAGTCTTTTTCTTTATCTAAAAAGTAATCATAATGGCAGTTCTGCATTGGAAAAATAAACAAACAAACAAAAAATACAACAAAAAAGCAGATACAGGCAGTGGGAAAACCTGTGTGTCAGAATATCTAACCATCCATCCATTATTAGTGTGTCTGTAATCTGTGTCAATAATAACTAAAATTATGATAATCATAAAATGATGATAATAAATTTTAAAAAATCGGCAGCCGAATATGAAATAAGTTTAACTAAGCAAAAGACCGCTAGAAACAAGCGACACTAGTATATCTTTCTGTCCATGCGCTCTCCTCTCTTCTTTTCTGTCTTTCTCTCTTCCTCTCTCTCTCTCTCTCTGTGTGTGTGTGTTCCAGTATGTGTTTATTAATAACATGATTATTTTTAGATATGTTACAATCCCGCTTCATCAAAATGAGCGTCAAGATACCAAAGTATTATTGTAGTAATAATAATGATAATAATAACATATTAAAATGATAATAAAACCTGGTACCTTGGTTTCTATAAAAAAAAAATAAGAATAAAATATGTATAATAACATAAATTCGGCAACACGGTATTAATCATAATAACAATCCAAGGGAAATAATAATGATCATCAAAGGGGGCAGGAGGAGTTATCGATTCTAATCACTCAAGTCAGCACCGGCAGTTCTCAGAACTCTGGACATAAGGTTAAATATATTGTTATAAACTATACGTTCATCATATCCAACATCGGAAAGAATGAAAACATACCCTTAAATATGAATGGCAACAGATAGATTAACACAAATTTTGCAGTTCCACGAAAAGATCAGTGAAAATAAAGGGGACATATTCAAGGTGTGATGTTCTATATTTTTTCCACAAGATTTGATTGAAAACCAAATGATTGAACGTTTCTAGGTTGTCTTGTAATCGTCGATACGAGGCTATATTTAACACTCAGTGTAAGAGTTTCTGCATGCGACCGAGTAACCGGCGCGACCATACATCAAGAAGGACATGTGCACTGGTCTATCACTGGACATCTCCTCATCCCTCTTTGCTAACCCGTAAGTGAATGTCTAGTTTACTTGACATCTCGACATTTTCTCAGATCGTCTCCTGCACTAGCCAAGAACAAGAACTGCCAACATCCAACAGAATCAATGTAAGGAACCACTGCACCAAATGTGTGAGATCAGAGAGGTGAACTTTGAACATAATTATGCCACCCTTGTTGCTTCTCTTCCTGCTGTGTTCCTGTGTCTCAAATATCAACATCTTCAGTGCTACACTGCCTGATGTATCCACCCCTGGTTCTTTCACAACCTCATGCTCCAGTGGTGAGTTTTGACTTTGCACTTCCAAGTTACTCAGAGTAATTGTATTGCTGGTATTGTTCTTGATTCTGTCTATCACTGGTAAGGTTCTTACTTCTATCTATCACTGGTGCGGTTCTTAGTTCTACCTATCACTGGTGTGGTTCTTAATTCGATCTATCACAGGCATTGTTCTTAATTCTATCACTGGAATAGTTCTTAATTCTATCTATCACTATCATTATCACTTTGTTCTTTTATTATACAAAAATAGGGCATAACGGTACTACTGCATGCCAATTTGTGTCTATGTTTGAGTGTGTTTACTTCATTTAGTCAGTTCAATGACATGTTAATTAGACTTGAGAAATGAACAAATTTTCTCTTGTATGTTTAGGACATTCTGGCTCGGATTTTACAACAGGACAAGCAGAGTTTCGTAATGAAGAGGACAATGAGGTAAACACAGCAGGACCATCAACACAAGAATCGGGCCCTGTGCCTGGCATTGAGTCTACATCAACCAAGTCATTGTCAAACACAGGTCGTTCAGAGAAAAGTGAGGGTTTTCTTGCTGAAGTCATAACTGAACGTCCAGTACAAACACATGTCCAGTCCTCGGGTTCTGGAGTGTCAGGGCTCAATGCTACCACCACAGATGACGATTCACTGACTGCTCATGGTGATGCTTTATATACTGAAAATATAAGCAGGGCATCGCTTGCAGTTAAAACCTCTATGAGCAATGAGTTTGTAGATGCTGCACGGTCTACTGAAGGCGAGAATAAAGATATTTGTGACATGAACCCTCCGACAACGTGTGAACCGATGGCCTACACTAACTGGACGTTGGGAAATAAAAACGTCACTGAAACTCTCACCCACACAAATACAAGCTATAATGCTTCAGCCAAGGGAAGGGTGATTTTTCAAACAGAAAATGGCATGATTTCTTATCAGAGTGGCGTGATTTCTACAAGACAGACTGATAAACGTTCTGCAACAGTGAATGACATAATTTCCACAACAGAGAGTGCCATAATTTCTACAATAGAGAGTGACATAATTTATTCAACAGAAAGTGACATAATTGCTACACCAGAGTGTGACATCATTTCTACAACAGAAACTGACATAATTTCAACAACACAGAATGACATGGTTTTTACAACAGGGAGTGGCATAGCCCTAAGACCACCAGTCCGTGAGATTTCGCAACTGAAAATTAACAAAAACCTGAGGTTAATCTCTGCCTGCGGGCAGGAAAAAAACGTTTACATAAGTGAAATAGAAGGTATTTGTTTCTAAATTTATTTGCATGTCTTTTTACCCAGAAACGTTCATCTCAGGAAAGTATTTATCATCGACATACTACTTATTCTAGAAATGAAAAAGTGCCAGATAGGCTACATCCATTAGGTTATATATGCTTGTATATGTACGATATTATCTCAATATAGGTTTTTAACATAAAGCCCATTCCTTCACTTCTGATTCTGTCTGGCTTGGCTCTACCACACGGCAGTCCAACTTAAACTCGAATACAGGTTTTATGTAGTATACTGTTTTTCCCAACATTGTGTGTGTGTATCGTTCCTACGGTTTATACAATGAGCCTGCCAATGTTATAGGAACCAGATTGTTTTCTTATATCTGTGTTATGTAGATATCAACATTTACTCAGACTATAAGATTCATGTAGTGTATCAACATACACTTAAAATAAAAATTGTATAGTAACAGAATGTCGTCGCGAAAGTCTGCATTATCATAACTAAAATTGATTGTTGTGACAGCAAGCGATGGCGGAGAACTGCTGGTGACTGTCAATGGTTGCTGCTTTAGGTACTGCGAACACTTCATCTTTATCGGAGTTCCCCAAGGCAAAGAACTCCTGCTCAACTTCTCCTCTGTTCAAGTTCCTGGCCCTTTTCTGGTGGTAAGAGGTGTATGTTTGCAGAACCAACAGTAAGCAATAGGTGGAAATCAATCAATCAAGAGTAGCCGGGTAAAGATGAAGAATTCAGGCAATTAATCTCTACTGTTTTTTGTATAACATGAGGAATATGAGCTCAAGCTGAGGTTCAAGAGAATGAGATAAACAATGCTATACTTCAGTGAAATATTATATTCATCATTGTTAAATGCTCCCCAGTACCTCTTCTCTCATTATTCTTTGTACAACTATTAAATCCATCGTTCAGAAGTTTCACTGTCTCAGCTCTCTACCAGAAATGTACATATAATTATAAACCTCTGAGTGAGCCAATATTTGTAGGAAACTATATGAAATGTAGGTGTCACCAAGGTATGGCCATGTTGGGATACGCATATTCTATTTCTTATAGGGAGGATTTCAAAATCATTCATTTAGCAAATATTATTTCAAAATCCTCCTCGATCAGATCTTAAAAGTAGATCTTCAAAGTAAGATAATTTTATCAGTACTACATTTTTATGCGATGTTTTTACTCCATGCAGGATCCTGAATTATCATGCTCTCAAGAAGGCGTGTCTGTGTTGGTGAGTATCTCAGATTTTGCTATTTATTATTAAGATTTTGTCTTTTGTCCCATGGAAAGAAAAAATTAGAAAGGAACATGCAATACATCCAAAGAAATAAAATAGAGGGTAAGCAAATCGTTATCCCTCTCATCCTTTCTCTTTCCTTTTTCCTCATGACTATGTCCATTCTCCCTCCTATTCTGTCTCATTCTCTTCTTCTCTTTTTTCTCTCTTTCTTTCTTTTTCTTTCTCTTCTTCCATCTCATCCTGTCTTTTGCATATCATATTGTTCGTCTGTTTGGCTGTTTCTCTGAATCCTTTCGTTTGTCGTTTTTTCAATGCTGTTTTGTTCTTTCTGTTTATCTATAATAGTACCCGAACTATCGGCAAGACGTAGGAAATATCTACTTCCCGTGCTCTACCAGGACAAAGAACCTAGAACACCTAAGAGTCAGGGGCCAATTTACCATCATACAGTTCGTCATTGATTCTGAAGCGAGATGTGGCATTGGCGAATGGGGAGATCCCATGTCTTACAGTGTGAACTATCTAGTAAGTACAGTTTAATCACCTTTCTCGTTTCGAATATTCCCAGGTTAGGCGTCCTTATAACCAGGCCAAACGCCCGACAGTCATTGAAAGCTGACTTTTTACATTGACTAGCCAGTAACAGGAGGCCAAATTGTCGATCTTTTACAGCCTGATACATATTAATCATAATGACAAAATAAGACAATAATTAATTAAAACAAAACAAAAATGACATAAAAAACATTAAATTCAAATATCATGCAAAATAATAATAAGAAGAATAAGAGTAAGATTAATAGTAACAATATAATAATAAACACAAATGTAGCCAAATTAAGGAATGGCCGCCAAACCTGTAAGCATCGCAGCGGCAAAGTTCAACTAGGGTTATCCAATTGAGTTATGCTCAATTTCGTCTTGCCAGAATTAAATTGTCCTAATTACCCTATTAAATTCTTGTATTTAGAACAGTTTCATTCTGGGACAACGATACATGGCCAGTTTGTTTATTGGGAGGCTTAGTGCCCAGGAGAATCTGTCACATTGAGATCAAATAGTAACATGAGTTCATAAAGATTCACAAGGAGTTAAATGTAAGATTTGGCAAATAATATTTATATGCATTGAGTAAAATTGTGTACGTCATCACTTATTCCTATGTGGTAGATTTAATGTTTTCTCTCACTGGTTTACAGAGGCTGTGTCAATGAGAGATGAGAGAATATTTTAAGATAAACACTAACATAACAATTGCGGATACACCACTGCTTGTTTAATGATTACGTCAGAAGGCCAGCTAAGTCTGTATAAGCTGCAATGCAGTAGTTGAGGCATAGTGGTGTGTTCGAATGAGCGATTTTGCCGGCATTGCTTTAGACATCCTGATATAAGTAGATATCTTATCCAGTTTGAAAGACAATGGGCATAGCGACATGTCATAACATGTGTAGAGTGTTCTAGACAAAGTACTGCATACACTAATGCACGCCATACTGTTTGATAAACCACGAGTCTGGCTATGTGTTTAGTCATCTCATCTTATTTGAAGTTTTACAGGCAAAGCGATGCACTCCGAAAACGGGATTCTATCTTAGTTAAGTATGAAATGCATAAACATTTAAGATGACATATACCCAGGCTGGCGATGCTATCCTAGCACCTGATCGTAAGACAGCGTGCCAGAGACTGCACCAACGTCTTAACACGTCATCCAGCCACAGTCCCCAGTCTGAGGGAAGAATCACATTTAGCTACTTGACAGATAATCCAGAAATTACCGACTGTTCCATTGAATTACAAGCTCAAGGTAAGTTAGAGCACACGACTGCACAATAAGAGATATTTCTTGCAAGCACGGGGCTTAAAGGTCCATTTTGCCAGGAGTTTGCTTAACAAGCACTGTTCAGAAAAAAAAAAATAATAATCCTTTTTATTTGCGAAATCATTCCCAGTGAGCCATTTTGACCGTCCACCAAATTACTTCCCTTGGCCAAGTTCAAGAGTTGTAATATTAGTGGTAAAGAAGGAAAACAATTCACATTATATGTGGTTATTTCAAAGACCAGTATGAAAAAATCACCATATTATTTTTTCATCATGATATGTTTTAGGACAATCTTTTGCTTGACTGTTTCAAATAACAGCAGCTAAAGCGATTTTTTTCTTCTTTACAATGTTTGTCTCATATCTCTTGTACTTGGCAAACGGAAGTAACTTAGCTGGCTGGAAAACACGTTATATTAATATAATTGATGAATTAAGAAACATTTTTTTTCTCATTAGGTTTATTTCTGTACTGCTTGTTAACATCCTCGCATTCTTCCATAAATAATATCGTAAGATCATTTTTGTTGTCATTATTCCTTTTAGGCATAAATTAACTTACATTGAATAAACATAATAGGATAATTAATTTTGTTTTTTAGTTCCGCTAAAGAAACTTCGTCCGCATTTGGTTAATAACATCAAACATTTTAGATACTGAGTCTCCGAAGAAAGACACAGAGCAGACATACAAAATAACACCTTACATTAATATGTTACAGGAGAACACCTTACATCAACTTTCAAATTTTTATGACAATGACATGAGAACACAGATCATGTTGCTAGAAGTTTCCAAGTCTACGACAGATTTTTGCTGATCATTTGTAAGACTATGATAGAATACTAAATTCGCATGGACTATATATGTAGTATGCTGTTGTCGTCTCCATTTTCTGTTTACTTCAGAACATCAGAGAATTCTGGTCTGGTTTCGG
>JBCEWB010522315.1:0-18931 GCA_039654565.1 Peronia peronii | reverse complement strand
TCTATCTATCTATCTATCTATCTATCTATTTGTCTTTCTTTTTCTTTCTTTCTTCGTTCGTTTCTTTTTTTCTTCTTCGTTTCCGTCTTTATATTTTTTTTTACTTCTTCAGAATACTATCTAACACAGCTTTTATTCATGTTGGCTGATTTAATCCTTATGCCTTTGTTCTTTGTCCATAATGGAGTTTTAAAACACATTTTTAACTGAAAATGAATATTGCATAGTCCTAGCACAATAAACAGGACAGACCACGAGCTACGTGTGCTTCCATTGTCATCGCACATTGTCTTCAAAACTATTGTTCTAGACAGTTATCTTTGTCACGTTCAACCTAGTGACATTTTGCTTTAGTGAACTCTCATGCCTTTCAACATATTAGCCCTCGACAACTCATATTTATCGGATTTAAAATCAACATTGTTCGAAGTTAAATCAAAAACCAGTCTAGGACTCCTGTTCAAAACGCTTTTTTTGCCCCCCCCCCCCCCCCTCCCCGTGAATACTGATCCTTTTGTCACTATATTGAAATCAAACTCAAATCTGTTGTTGTTAATATTGCTGTCGTGTTTGACACCCAGGCTTACCTGCTTCTTTTCAGCTATCGACCACGATCACTGTCTAAACTGGTATGGGCAAGATTAACACTGAACGGTAGTGGGTGTTGGGATGGAGAATTGTCGGGAGGGAACAGAAGAAAAAGGGGCCGGGGGGGGGGGGGGATAATTTTTTTTTCTTTGTATTGGATAAGATAAGAACAATAAATTATTTTAATTAAAACAGTGGGGATTTCAGAAATGGGATAAACTCAGTGACTAGTTTGAAGCAAATTATGAACAAAAGTAGGAATGATTCATTAAAATGATGGTATTTTATATAAAATTTAAATATTTTTTTTTTTGCCTTAGTTAGCTCAAATTTCGGAGTTCAACAAATTTGTTGAAGATAGATAAAAATAGTAACACTGAAAATAAAAATAAGCTGTAGCAATAACAACAACAACAACAACAACAACAACAACAAAACACAGAGATATGGCTTACTAAAAGCCGATTGCTGCAAATATTGAAGAGAAGGCTCTGTGTGACACTTAAATGAAAAATCAATTGTGATAGAAATCTCGAATGAATTGTGGCACATAGTTTTCTTCCTCATTTAATGTGAGAATCACGACTGTCGATGTTTATCTTCGTCAGAGAAAACGGATCAATCAATTATCTTTACATGACAGCAGTCTAGAACTACTTTATCAGTTGAGTTATATTATCTTCTTCCTACGGCTGCCTGTTTGCTGTTAGTATCGCTGCTTTCATTTTCTCCCTTTTGATGTCGGAAGAAATCATCACAACACTTTGTTATGCGAAGTCACGAGCTTCCGATATAGTTGAAACCAAGAATCGATTATGAGTTTGCGAGAAAATCTGTCAGTGAAAGCATGCATGGCCTGGTGATTTTAGTCATTTTATGGCGGCAGATCCGTTTTTTCTTGATTTTGTTTGTTTGTTGAAATGATACGTACTTTACCCATCTGCATATATTTCTTTTCCTTTCGAATACTCACATACTTATAGTAATATACGAGTTAACCCACCATAAACGTGTAAGCGGCGCTTGGGCTTCTGTTTTGTGGTTGTTAATATCTTGTTTATGTTTGGAAGCTCTCTCAGCAAAAGTTATAGGCCAAGGATTTTACTCACTTTGAACATATCCATAGCAAGGACGGAAACTGGAAAGTATATTGTCCGCTATCGTTAAATTGCTCGTCAAATATTCAGTGCATTGTGAACTTTTCTTTTTGATTTTTGATGCGTTGTTTCATAGGGATATATCAGTTACTTTTTTCTTTTGGTTGGTTTAGTGTGTCCTACAAGCATTTTTTTCTTTGTGTTATTTTTTGGTAGTTTGTGCTGCAAACATCAGCCATGCCAGTGTAAGCCAGTGACCGATAGTTAGACCGGGGTTAAACAGTCTGAAAATAATGAATTTGTGTATCTATACACAGTCGAGAAGTTCAAGCAACGTTTGCCTTTTGGTATTTGATCTATTGATCTGTAATACATCGACGACAGCTGTGCTGAAAATGGAGAGACTATAATACAGATTTGTCGCAAAGGTGGGAGGAGACGCTGAGAGACAGAAGAAACGTTGGGAGGACAACACCAGAGAATGAACGCACCAGGTTCTCTTAAATCCCTGAGAATAGCAGAGGACAAGGGAGAAGTATTGTCAGGTCATCTATGGTGCCTTTAATATACAGCCTCCCGGCCCATGTCCCTCCCTCCTCCCTCTCCCTCCCCATAGTGGCTTTCAGTCAGTCAGTCAGTGTGTCTAATGAAAAAAGGAACTGTACTTTTTCCTGTGACAATGTTTTTTTGTTTTTTTTTCCAATTCCTTTTTTCGAGTCTCCGCCGAGAGAAGATAATGCTCAGTGATCTGCTTACAGAACAGTGTAACCCTTAGACTTGTGATATTAAGAAAAGTGGGCGTCCCGAGTGAACTGTGACGGTTTGGGTTCTGAAATTACTGCAGTTCTATCCTGCTGACAACTCATTGGCCTGATCAGATTATATAAACAATTAAGTCAGTAGGGAAACATGATTAAGTTTGCACTCTTTGATGTGGCAGATTGCAGCTGTAAATTATGAATCTAAATTGTATCGTCGTGGAGGGTGGAGGAACCTTTTCTCTTAGATTCTTTTAGATTTTTATATGAAGGGGTTTAACTTTTGATCGTATTATGTATGTATATATATATATATGTATGTTTAAGCTTGTAATTATAAATTTGCTATCACTGCTTTTTATTTTGTATGTGTGTCGACTAACTTTTTTTTTCTCATTTTTATATGTATATGTTGTGCAAATTCTTGTTTTATGCGAGAAGAGATACCCAGGCCTTTATGATCGATGAGTATATGAAAAATAATCATTTGATTGCACAGATGGCAATGGGAGTTAACGGAATGTGACGAATAGGTGAGAGGGTTGATATGGAAAAGCCCGCTATATTCGTGTCCATACCCTAGATTAGCAGTTTTCGGCTGTCCGAATTGTAGCTGTATATATGTGATCTGAACGCAGCCTAAGTGCCTAAAGTATTATGTATTGATCCGGACCGGTTATGAAGACCCTGTTATCGATTGTTGGTGATCAATGGCGGATTGGCCCCTTACAAGAAACATGTCTGGGTGTCGATTGATGTCACTGTGTATTGGGTCTGACGAGTGGTGAATAGATCTACATGGACATTTGCTTGGGCTCTGCTTGGCTCTCTGTGTTATCTTATCAGCAGTTGGACTAATAGCGTAGCTGTCTTATGCGCCATGTTCAGAGGCTTGGAGTAATACACAGGGTCATAGAACGACACTGAGAGTAGTACATGTAGTGATTTATAGGAAGTTAAATTAAGCGTTGCGGATAATATTTTATTGTAAAGGTAGAGTTTTGGAAAAGAAAAAAAAATAAAAATGAAAGTCATAGAAAGACTGTATTATAGAAATAATATAACACTTGATGTTCATGGAAAGAAAGTAATGTAGAAGTAACAGTCATAGCAGTTGTACACCTGTGTAGACGAGTAGGTATGGTGAAAGTCATACGATTTTGCTTTCAACAGTTGCATGATGTTGTATTTATATATATGTGTCCCCTACTTATGTGCCGGATTAAGTCCAATAGTTATATCTCTGGTTAGAGCTGGTTATTTTTGTGGCGTTTTTCAGTGAGTCTAGTGTCCGAATATTCTTCATGGTCAATATACTTTAATAATATCGGTAAAAGCTGCCAGTTTATGCTTCCAACCATTGACAAACTCTGTTACCATTACAAAATTCGTATTACTTTTGTTGACATGGAACGTTTCAGTATTTGCTAATGAAAACTTCCTGAATTATTGCACTCTGTCTGTACTTGCCCTGCTGTCTTGATATTTCGTGTTTGCTAATTCTTCTCAAACACGATATAGCATAGATCTCGAGCTATCTTCTCATTGATCTACAGCATAGGTCTTATGCACACGCTACTCAGTTTCTCAAAACAAGGCTGTATTCAAAGATCTATCCAATAAACAGTTTTGTGAAAAAGGACAAAACCAGGGGAATAAAATTAATGCAACATATATGATGTTTCTATAATCAGGTGGTATGTGCTTGCTGAAATCTTTAACACAGCCTCTAACAGCAGATGGTGGATCAAATGAAAAACGTATGGGATGGCTTATGTCTCTGTGAAGTCATGCTCACGCCCCTCCCCCCTCCCCTTTCAAATGTTTCAGCCTTCGAAATATTGACACACAAGCACACGCAGCGGATAATACATTTCTTAGCCTGATCCAGCTTCTAGTGTTCAGTATAATATGGACAAATGGTTTGCCACTACATACACGGTATCGACTTGACTGGGTGAATCACCCCCCGTGCACATTTTTATTGGTGAGCTCGCTCTCCTAAGGGGATAATTTAGGTGAAAGCGATACTGTGTATAATAACGTTTGATTGCAGATAATGATATGCCGATTGCTGTATGTATCGATCCATTTGGCTCTCAGACGTTTGAATTTCATAATTTAATCATTTTTCCTCTCTTTCTGCCGCTGATGCCTCTCCCCCTTCCCCCCTTCCTGCTCTCCTCGTTCTGTTTGATTTCACATTTATTTATTCTTTTGTCTTGCCTGTGAGTACGTTAGAGATTACCAAGTTAGAAGCCGCAATGAAGATGTGAGATGGCGATATAATGTTATCTGCTGGCCTATAGCTTGTGTCTTAATTCCTTATTTTCTCAATGTTGTCATTTATAATACAGGGGACTTGTTGATTTAAAAAAAAATCCAAAATGCCGAGCACTCTTGTAGATAAATAGAAAATGTTCCGATAATTAGTTGGATAAATTCTGTTAATTTTACAGACCCGTGTGGGTGATGTAGAGAACAGATTTACAAAGAAGCCTACAGGAAAATGGTGCATAACGTGGTTAATATGGGAAGAATACGTGTTCAGAGGTTTGGGTAACTGCACTTAGTAGGTATATGTTTGGGCTATGAAAAGCTGATCGATAAATTGACCGCATCCTATTTTGCAGAGGCAAGACAATACTATCTTCTGTTCACACAGTCTTAGGTTTACAGGAAGCATCTGATATTTATTATAGATTTGTGATATAGAAGGAGTGGGGAATGACCCACCCCGAAGTCCCTTGGTTAATGTTGTAGTAATGTATATAGTAAGGTTTGGAGAACACTGACCACTAGCGTAAGTGCATCTTATTGTCCAGAGGCGATTGATCTCCAGTCTACACAGGGATGATCAATTTTCGATCTGGGGGAATTTCCGGGTCTTATTCGTCGCTAATCGCCGTGTTAGCTGAACGAAGGCACGGCGAGGTGTATAAGTGCGTGTGTGTTCAGTTTGTGGTAAGGGGAAAAGTACAGGGTCATTCGTGAAGGGAAGCGCATAGGGAGTGGTGACCTGGGATGTACGAGTAGTGTAATGGCTAAGGATGACGACATGTTGTGGTTTATCAGGTCTGATTTTTCCATGGCAGTGAATGGACCAGACATAAGTGTAAATACTTTGTTTGCTGACAACTAAATAAGCTGTATGAAAGGTAAATTTGCAAGTATTCAACTGGTAATTCAGATCATATTCTTTTGTGAAGAATAGTCAGTATTTCTGATTTCTGATAAAGTAGAGCGATTTTTCTTATCTGATATGTTACAATAGTTTTCTTAGGTGCTGTGATCAATTTTTTAGTATATTCAAATGTCGGAACGAATACTTGTTGGCTAAAGACGTAAGAAGTGAACATATGTACAAATCGTTTGTAAAACTACTAATAGTTTGTTCATCCGAAGTCGAAGAGACTCAGCCTTGCCCAGTTTTCTGGTGAACAATTTGGGCAATGCTCCTGTCAGAGATTTGCCGGTGCTATGACCAGTTTCTTAGTACATGTATGTTTGAATATCTTTTCATTGCAGTAATTTGGTGAATGGAGATCGTTTTGACCAGCAGTATTACTTCCCTTGGATAGACACACGAGGAAAGAAGAAAAAAAAATCACTTTTCCTCGTGTCATTCGAAAAATTGGAAGAAAAAAAAAAAATAAAATTATTGCAATAAGATGGCAACATTTTCCTTATACCACAAAATTTTCGAAATTTTTCATAATGTAAGTTTCAAGCAAAGAGGCAAAAGTGAAATTTTTCCTCTTTACACTGCTTGTTCAACACCTCTTGTGTCTGGCAAAAGGAAATAAGAAGGCTGGTCAAAACGATATCCCGTTGTCGACACTTCCGTATGTACGCTTTACTGCTTCTTTACGTCGGAAATCAGAGGGTATAGTTCGTCTTGGCCGAACGATTTGCTTTCTTTGATTTGTTCCTAATGAAAAGATTTTACGAGTTGTCAAACAATGAAGTTTATCTAGAAAACGTTGATTAAGGAAAGATGTGAAAATTGATCGTTTATTTTCGTCAGCTTATACTTTCCTCAATTATGGGAAGCGAAGAATACGCCATATAGGCATAGAAAAATATGCGAAAGCATAACAAAATCACAAAGAGATGACAGACAGACAGACAGACAGAGACAGACAGACAGACACAGACAGACTGACGGACGGGCGGACGGACGGATGGATGAGTGAATGACTGACTGACAGACAGACAGAGGTACAGAGACAGATAAACAATAAACATACAGCAGAGAAATAAACAATCAAATCAATAGACGGACACAGAGTGAAGCAGTTGACCTAGACCACCATGCTTATTCCTTGTTTTATAAGCGAAGCTAAGTGACATCGCCATGGCGTTACAATACACACAGTCCATTATTTGGCTAGTTCATCCAGCTACGGTGTCTTAATATCTTCATTCAGCTTGTGGCACGGAGCAAGCTACACTGTCCTGTAGCCTCATGCAGCTAGTGGACTAAGCTACAGTGTCGTACATATCCTCACATGCAATTAGTGGACTGTGGTACAGTGTCGTGTGACCTGACCGTGTGTCTCCCCCACTCCCCGCAAGGCGACCACACGCAGGCATTGCGCCGTGAGTTGTCAGCCCAACGGTTCATTGTTACCTGTCCGGCTAATGTGCTGACGTCAAACGGACCATCGATCAAAGACTATAGTTCTATCGATGCTGATAGATCTATACTATAACTGGTTGTCATCTGATTCTTTACGCCATTGGCACCAAGGCTCGGTCATCGTTTCTGTTTTTCTCCCTAGTGATTTCATAGATGCTATAACATACTGTGTTCTTTGGACAGATTTATGTGTTACTGCACTTCAGCTCATGTTACGGCGAAGTTAGCCTGGACAGCACGGATGTATTTATGTGATTGTATCCTTCGACTGTGTGTTAGATGAAATGTATGCTAACAATATGGATCGACTTATTTCAAGGCGCACTTATTGGCAGAACACGGGACGAAGTCCTGATGAGAGCAGAAAAATATTTAATTGTAAGTGCCCCCTGATTTTGTGTAGTGTTAACGATAGACTGGATAGTACGAGATGAATTGGTCCATTTTTTAGTGTTTTTGTCTTGTATAGGCTAAATTATAGATTAAACCGGAGAACTAGAGTTATTGGAAAATCTTGTGTATAATAGTGGAATGTAGACTGAAAAGTGTTGACAGATCTGTATATAATTATGTGTTGTTTGATTGTATAAGGAGTGAAATGCATACTAAATGTAAGGACTTTATTTGTTTTTGTTTTTGTAAGTACTATGTGATTAAGTGTAACGTGAACTATTGATTGAACAAGATGAACTGATTCATTTATAAATCCGCTTCTGTGTAAGGTGAAATTTGCACCTGGATAGGAAAGACAGTTTCATATGAAAAAATGTATTTCGGCTCGTCAAGAATGTGAATATAAGACTGGATAGTTCTTACAGATTTATGTGTCAATGATACAATCATATGCACAGCGTACAGTGCATGCCCTATTGACTGGACAATGTGAGCAGATATATTTTGAAAATGGTTTTCCTTTTTGTATCTCTAAGATGAGCTGTAAACTGAATCATGAGGATATGTTCTTTTAAAAGCATCCTATGAATGGATCTAGAACTTAACTGGACATAGTGTGAACACACGACGTGCACATAAGCACACCCCATCATTTGATTGATTTTTTTCTTAATGGTGAGATAACGTGCTTGTAGTGAACTGCGAACTAGTTGATACCGACAGTTTTATTTGAAAGTGCACTTCGATCGTTCGGATGGAATCAGCTACAAATTGATGCATGGGCAGAAAAGAACAGACCAAGCAAGGCAGAAAATCCTTACTTAATGTGAGATCGATAACACCATCTGGCGTGTATTATGAACGTGAGCTAGCTGTACAAATAATGCAGTAACCGATTAGATCCGTAGTGTATTTTATGTGAGTTCGTACCTTTACATTGAAAGAAATGGCACTTCTACTTTGAGAGCAGTGGATGTGTGTATATAGGTAATTATAATTGGCTAAGAAATAGGCATAGTAGTTCATGGCAGTTGTCTTATTCTTGGTGATCGTTTTTTTAAAATGGTATTTCTAATAAGAAGTCCGACCAAGTCTGCTATCGATAGGTTTGGCCCATTTGATGTTCGTTTGCGTTTGGAATTTGCTATTTAAGATTATCAGCAGTTCAAGGAGTTTGTAGGTGTGTTGTGAAAGAGGGAGAGGGTTGAGAAAGGGAATTATTCATTATGATAAATAATTGTGAGAATTATTTGAGAGAGGTAAGTTTTTGTTAACTTGAAAAACTGGGTGTTATACGGTAGGATATGAGGACTGGTGATTTACTAGCAGTTTTGAAAAGTGGCCTGGAAGCTCGAAAGGTGGAGAGTCCAGAACTTTCGATAGTAGTAGACCAGTTGCTCTTGTTATTGTTTTCGGGATAAGTTATCAGCTACCTCAGCCATGTACATTGAAAAAGTCAACTTGTTGTGTTCGTTGTTATCTTTGGATAAATCTGCACAGTGTGTGGTGTATGTTACGTCATTCAGCCACTTTGAAGACTAAATTAATTAATTAATTAATTTAAAAATTAAAAAATAAATAATTAAATAAATAAATAAATGGAGCTGACTATTATTTATGGTATTTGAGAATAAAAGCTCAGTTTCTGCGGTTTAACTACATGCAGCGAGGTGTATTCGTGTGTCTGCCACTGTCAGACACATCTTAAAGCCAACAGGCCGCCTTAATGCATAGGCGTGATGGGCATTAAGCCCGAAGATCCCATGAGCACCCCTGCTGGTCTATGTATGGTCATAATGTTTAATTTTATCGACCATTTGCATTTGATTCCTGTGAATAGTAAAGCTGTCGTAGAAATCTCAGAGCACTGCTTTGCCCGGACGCCTATAATGCTGTGAAGATGGCCCAGAAGGCCGGTATCAGCTCTCAGTAACATCTGGGTATCTCAATCATTTGTTGTGCTTGCAGGAAATAAATTTTGCCTGAATTTCACACGTGCTTGTTTTCTTTTGTTTGCTTGGGTTTTTTTTGTTGAAATTTGACGTCTATCTCTTTCTCACCCTCAGGTAATAATAATCAAACTCGACGAAGATGCTTAGATGAAATAGATCGAGCTACCATGTTTCTTTTCGTTACAGCTAAGTCGGATTTCTTTTCCCCTTATAATAAGAGTTTACACCGTTTTCCACAGTAATGATTTAATAGGTCCCAAGCTGGATAGCTCATTCTAACACCAACCAGGACGTGTGAGCCAAAGCGGGCTCAAATACCAGCCCATCCCTTCACCACTTATTCATCTCACGTGCCATGAAAAGCTAGCAGCCACTGTCTAGGCGAGGCTTGTCCTCAGCTAATCTAATCATATCGTTATTTTCTGTTCCATTACAGGATTCTGAGGCCAGCAGGACCCATCAGTTTGCCGGGTGACCAGAGAATAGCCAACCACCTCAGCACAGCGACAGTTCCATAAAGCTGATATCCACATTCCACACAACCGAAACGCTCTTAGTCGTTTATCCGGTGACGCCACAAAAGGTCCAGAGAGCGAATGATGAAGGAGAAATTCAGAGCAAAAAAGGAGTGTAAGTGAAGAAAAAAAGAAAGAGAGAGAAAACAACAACAACAACAACAACAACGTGTCTTTGTGCCATTCAGATGAATCCAGTCATCTTCGCAGATATTGGGAAATTGTGTCCTTTCACGTCCTCTTTCTGGCCACACTTCTCGATATATATACATTTGAGTGGGCATTAGACGGCCTTTCATACCGACAGGAGGCAGCTTTGTCTGGATCGATAGGTGGTGGAGTGTACCAAAGGTCTCAGACGTAGTTTTTCTGAGTACTAGTGGGCGAATTCGGCTCATGATCGGAAGCTGACTTCATCAGTTGTCGGACAAGTCAGTTCTGAAGACTCAGATGTTTGTTTCCGTGATTGGAGCTGAATTGAATAGTTAGAACTATGTAGTAGTTGTACATTTGTAGATATTGCTATCGTGAGTATCATCAGAATTTACGAAGTGTTCAACGGCCGTTACTGGCCGAAGTAGGAGATTTAGTACTCTGTGAGTTGTCGGCTGACCCAGTCTTATTCCAGTGTACACATTCCTGGACGTTGGGTAAAACTTTAGGTTAGAACTGGGTGTATCTAACAGAGAAGGTGTAGAGAATTTTATCTTTCACTCTTCATTTGCGTTCTTTAATATTCCCCGATATTTCTGACACTAATATGATCACAAAGTTTGCTGTAATAAGACTGAGACCAGAAAAGCTGTAAATAAAAGACTTGTTCATTCATAATTTCAAAGTGGTGAATTTCTGTATTACATCTTAGTTATTTTTAGAGAGTTTTTTTTTTTTTTTTTTTAGATAAGGCACATCAGAATGCAGTTTTTACACTCCATAAATCCAAGAAGGACTTGCCTCCTAACTGGGTGAAACGGGTGTGAGCTGAACATAGACCTGTGTGTCTGAGATCTCAGAAGGAGTAGAGTAAAAGACAGAGTAAATTCTGCTGGATTAACGTGTGGAGTTTTCCCTTAAGGGCAGCAACTGTGCACAGTGGACAACGATGGCGACAGTCAAGGAACAGAGCATGGAGTACAGCGCTTCAGGCCCGGACGATGATGGTAAGATATCCTCTCACTATATATTGTTTCGTTTGATGCAGACATATGCTATAGTTCTATGAATGTGTGTCCATGGTTGTGAGTCGTTGTGATTAAAGTGGGTCTTTCTTTGTCTAGAAGAACTCGTATGTCAATCTAGAATGATGCAGACAAATAAGAAGGGATTGGTCTGCCTTAAAGCAAATTTACATATCACATTTCTTTAGGAAAACTAGAACCACTGGAAGCTAATTGAACGAAGCAAACATAAGTTCTAATCAAGTTACCACTCAAGCAGTGTGTGAACTGACGATTTGCACCGAGATGATTTACTGCCTTAGACACTGAATTTCAGCCTAGTGATACTAAGAAGGGTTAGGATTTACACTTCGGCTTGAAGGAAAATGCAAGACCAAATTGCGTTCTACAGCTTGTTTAGTTAACACTGCAATGAATGGAGTTTAGATTTGAGCATTTATAGAGCTCTGTTACGGGAAGCAGTGTAGGATACAGATTTAAGCTCTTGTTTATCAGGCAATGCCTAATGGCTCTCATGTATGTTTCGTAGTTATAGATTACATTACATTGTAGAGAATAGATTAAAAGGCCAAAGGTTCTGGAATGATTATCATGTTGTCACTTGCCATCCTTTACAATACATAAAATACGGACCAAGGTCTTCACTGAACTGAATAAATTTTACTGTTTAAATCTGTATTTAACTTCTTCTTTACCATGCGTTCGGCTGTGTCTTCCATCTCGTACAGCTCGTAAAATGATAGTGAATATCGTGCCAATTACATGTTGAAATTAGGCATTGATACCATCCCGACTAAGATAATCATCTACTTTGCAGTGCTTTACTAGATTAAAACAACAACAACAACAACAACAACAACAACAACAATAGCAGCAGCAGCAACAACAAACAACAGCAACAACAACAACAAAACCCAGTTTGCTCGCAGTCCTTGTAGTATATCTCTGGCCCATGAATACCAACAGTTGTCACGACTTGCCTGGATTTCACAGCCAGAATACATGGATTATCTGCGGTAATTCGCCAGATACTTATAGGTTCAGCATCAAGCTTCAGTTTCTCTATTAAAAAGAAAAAAAACATACTGGAGATGTAGTATTTATCGATTTTAATTTTGTCTACGTGGTAATTTTGTTCCTTCATCTCCTAGCCCCCGCCATTTTCTCTGCCCTTGAAACGTGAACGCACTATCATGGAACTGTCAACATTTTTTGTTCCACAATCCCAGTCCCCTATTTTGAAACTTCTGCACTTGTACTGTGTTGTCAGGGCGGACCGTGAAAAATAAAACGACCTCCATCCCTTTGAGACATCGTCCTTATTTCCTCAGTCTATTTACAGTTCAGTTATATTCCTCTCTTTTTCACTTTCTTTGATTCACAAACTCGAATAGAACAAGGAAATAGCCAGCTTGGTCGTTAATCAGGCAAACAAACAAACAAACAAAAAACAAACAAAAAAATATCCGTGTTTCTTGGCACTTACACCATCGGCCCAGCGGCCATCTTAGTGCTCAAGGTTCGAATGTTTTGTTTTAATGGCTCGGATTTCTTTCGTGTGTGCGTATGTGTATGCGTGCATGTGTGGGTGTGTTTATATGCATGTGTCTGTTTGTATGTGTGAGTGCTAGGCGCAGTGTGGCCCTGTCCGTGCCGAATTGTCATTAAGTGACAAAACAAAACGAAAACAAAAATGTCATCGAAAACAGACGGAAACAAAACAAAAAAAAAACAACAAAAAACAAGAAAAAAATCCTGTTTCCTAATTTGGAGACCGATCCTTGATATAGAAATATGGCTTGTCCGAGGCGTCAGAGACGTGATGGACGTTCTGGATTAGCCAGTGGCGTCACAGATCTTTCGCCTGGGCAGAGAGGCTGCGGCTGCCATTAGGGACCGGTAATGTTCGTTGTGTCCCACTCAAAGATGTAGGGCATTTGGGCTTGTGCCACGGTATTTCTTTCTGTGAGCAGTGCTAGGCTGGATTCATTTTCTTTTACTGAAAAATGCGAAAGTAGATTTTTTGGGTGAAATTTTGCTCTTGGCTAATAGAAACGGAGAAGGGGAAGAGGGAGGGGAGAAGAATAATTTACTATGAAAAACAAAACAAAGAAATCATTGTGTGAAGGAAAAAATGTGCAGATTTTAAGAAATGACATATAAAAAATATACACTTAGAGACTGTCTATTCTGTTATGTTGAGAAGTAACTGAAGTATCGTATATTTGTAATAAGTGAAAATAGGCTGAAAATGAATTTCGAATACTGATTGATTGAACGATGATTTACTTCCTGCAAATAAAGTCCGTTGGGACAATGGACGTCAACATGCCAGGATGGAGCTTGAAAAAAGATGTGCAACTTGTATTTCCAACACAGTATTAGACGTGGGATTTAAGCGACTTTAATTCGTAAACATATCTAACCGTGCCAGGTTTAATATAGCCGTAAGCGTGCTGATAATATGCTATTAAACACCAACAGAAGCCAACAAATTGTAGATAGGGCACTATTCTGTTCTTCCATCCGGTTAAGTTATATAATGTTTAAGAATAAGTTACCGACTAATGTCGTGGGTTGTTTACTAACGAGAAGAGGAAAATCAAAAGCAACAAGAACCAACAACAGAAGGGCAGTATATATATATTTTCATATATATATGAAAATGTTCGTGTATGTTAACTGGCATGGAGGATGAGCCCAGAGCCGAAATCACATATCGTCACGCTCATATGATAATTGCCTCATTTTGTTAGGGGGGGGAGGGGGGGGGGGAGGGCGCAAATTCACCTCGGGCTGTAGCTGAATACTTTGAGTCTTTTACTACAATTATTGCTATTAAAGCATCACTTCCAGCGTTGAATTTCGATACTAGCTTGCATCACTTGAATTAATTTTTAGGGGCATGTGATGTAATATGAAATTGTTTTCCCTATTTTTTCTCAAAACAGCCACAAATGGCTCAGGCCATTTTCATGTAAGTATGACGTTATGAAAAGTCGAAAGTGTTGACGTAGATCCTTAGAGTCATACTGATTTGCATGCATCTTTATGGGTCACGATGGAGTTACAAAAGCCGTCCAGCTTCTAAACAGTCTTGAAGGCGATTGACCCAAATGTCCTGTCTGATGGTGGTGGTGAAGGTAGTGGTTATGTGGAAGGGGAAGGGGGGGGGGGGGTATCAGCCATATTTATCACTTAATTAGTGTGATCAATTCCCGGTCAATCTCTCCTCGAGCAGACAATCTCATCTGACTCACAAATTGTGATAAGGGAACAGGAAGGCGTGGAGACGTCGATTAGTGATTGCAATGTTTAGTCCATTTCCCTGAAATGTGAGTTGTCTGGGCTGTATAATTCATTAAATGACTAACGATACGGTGCAGTCTGGCTCATCTACACAAATCCCGAACAAAATCAGTTGCAGTTTCACATCGATCTGTGATCAGTTTGGCCCTGCAAACATAAAATGCTCAGGAATGTTCACATTATATCATCAAAGCCAAGGATCAACCATATAAAATGAACCTACAAAATCAAAAGCATTTTCATATTTAAAGAATTAATTTAAGACTTAAGCACTGCTTTAGATTTTCGGCAATAATGGCTTGTTACTGAGATGTTGTTGATCTTATTGGTCCCTTGACTGCGAATATGACGACGGCTCTTAATTGATCATGGATATACCGACAGTGCCCACCTGTGTTAATGTTGATCATGTTGTGCTTATGCCTCTATTTCACTGCCACTGTCTATGATTTAATCAAAAAAGTTCTTGCCCCATTCAATTCTGTGGTTATCACTCCTTTTCTGTTGAATACATGCTATTTTACTTTTTAATTCTGCGTTGTCGTAAGGATATTTCCAATAACGGATGTGTATAATTAATATTTACAACGGTTTACGGAGTTGTTCGTTACTGGGGTCAGTCTGCACGGTGTATTTATTGTGAACTGTCCCTTCGATGGCGACGCTGCAATTTCAACAGAGAGAGGAAAACTTTATGTCATGGACGTGGTTTGTGTATATGTGTATGTGCTTGAGAGGGGACTTTTGTGATTGACTTTGTTCTGGTCAGGGACTTAAACAATCAAATTACAGTAGATTTTCTGTATTATAAGTCTACAACAATATAGTCCTGCAAAAACCAAACAAACAGAAATAAGAGGATATGTTTTTGAAATTTGGTCCAAAAGGATCAGTGCATGTAATAGTTTTGATGTTCGTGTTATTACGTAGTTCTTACTTAAATCCAAATAATTTTGTCGGTGATAGTTGAACAGCAAAACCGCCATACGGTTTCATTCGAAAGTGCGTCCTGCAAAATGGCGCAGGCGTTCAAATGATTTATGTCGCAGAAGACCCGAGTACCTATCAACCATAACCATTTTCAACCAAATTCATAGGTTTGCTGGTAGTTCATTACAACCTTGAAAACGGGGAGGGGGGGGGGGGGAGGGTGGAAGAGACAGAATTTATTGTATTTCACGGATGTGTGCAGAATATGACTGAAGAACTCAAATATGCTTTATATCTTTTCAAACAAACTTGTCCCTGGGCAGGATAAGGGCGACCTTGTTCACAGAGTGGTACCTAAGCCACTCATGTTCATGTCATACACTGAAGGTTGTAAGTGTGGACGGGAGGATCAGCTGTTCTGTTTGCCTGGGCAGTTGTCCATCCTTCGGCTCCTTGACTAGCACTCCCTGACTTCTCACTGACCTCTTTCAAGGGAATGGAGTAGAGGAGAGAAGTGAGAACGGGGAGTGGGGAATGGGTAGCAGGTTTGACGATCACTGAGAGGACGGGGCAAGAATTGAGATAGCAGAGGGCTTTCGTGTCTTGCCGGTATGTTTACCTAATCCCTGTACATACACCTCTAATTAAACTTTATAAGAGCCCATGTCGTAATTAGGCCTTTGCCACGTGGGTCTCTGGGTAACAATTTATTGATAAATGTATGTGATATTTGTTGGGGCGCTCTTAATTACATAGAGATGCAAGTTCGTAATTCAAAGCTGTGATAGCTCAAAGAGGCCTTTTTTTTATTGAAAGAGATGCGAGAAATATTATGAGGTTCATCAGGAATTAAAACATATTTATACTGAGCCTACAGCGTGCAGCTTTTTTCATTCGTCATCCGCCGATTTGTACCAACAATTTGTGGTCAGTCCTCCATGGCCTACAATGACATTCATAGTATGCCTGTGAAGTTCTTTTAGTTGTTTTCTAGAAGTAGCAACAGTAACAGCATTAACAACAGCAACGAGAACAACAACGACATCAGCAACTACCCAAAAATGTCATGAGTGATCGTTTTGTTTCAGAGGTAAAATTCAGAATCGGCCCCAAAGGTCTACATATACATTATTTGTGACGACATCACCAGGTATTTTCCGAGCCATGTAAGGCCCATAATGGTTCGAGATGTAGGTTCTGTTTTCCATCAGCCTTTCTCGTTTTTTTTTTTACCCCCCCCCCCCCTTTCCCCTTTTGCTATCTTTCTCTCTCTCTCTCTCTCTCTTTCATGCACACAACTGTCTTCTGTCCCTATCCCGTGCGGACTCACTGTGACAAAACGCCTTATTACTGAAAACATAATTAATGTTTCTAGAACATGGAGATTTAGTTTTGTGATCCCTCTGTTTGACGCAATAAATATAGGATGTAATAGTAAACGACATAGACAATGAGAGGATGGAGTGGATTATATTTTCAAGTATTGTAGAAATTTATGTTTGAATAGGCGAAAAAATGCATTCCTTGTAAACCACGCAATGGATGTTTCACCAAAGTACTGTTAGCGACCGCCTGATTTTCCACATCTAATGATTGGGCTATTTGCAGAGAGGTAATGCAGTATCACGAAATTAGATAACTCTTGGGCGAGATAGGCAAACATTGCTTACCTCTCCTTCACCGGTGACGTGTGACATGGCCGTACGACATTATGTGTGTACACTTGCACCTTGGGAGGACATTAAAGTGGCCCTCTTGACCTCTACCCTGAAATCCTCCCTTTTCCCCCTCCACTCTTTCTGTCAAACCCTCTGTTTACAGACTCCAGTTGTAAACCCAGGGTGCACATCGTTAGACAGGTTCGATGTGGACTTTATCGCAGTGTAAGACGAAATCCTCCACCTCTGCCATTTGTTAGTAAAAAAAAAAAAAAAGAAACAAAAGAGAGCTTTTGAAATGTATCCTGGCAGTCAAAGGTAACAATTTCCGTTACCTAGTGCTTATGCCCTTTTCGTTAATATGCAATATAAATTAGAACCAGTACGCCTATTTCCTCTCCAGGACATCGTCAAGCAATCATGATATGGACGGTCTCATGATAAGCCAGTAGTTTTTAGCATCTGTAGATCAGTACCAGTTTACCTTACACTGGGACAGACATTATCGTGTTTGTTGGACAGTAGGAGTAGGATGGAGCTTGCCCTGACCATCATTCATGAGGCGAGGCCAGAACTTACATTATTTACTATACAGTAGAGCAACATTTATTATGTCATGTGGAGAAAGAAGAAAAGAGAAAGGAACAGAGGGATTGATCTGAGAAAGAGGTATTTATGCTAAGGAACAATGTTTTTCTCGTGAAATGCAGATTTTTATGTATTTTGATTGCTGGTTTTTCTTTTTGAAGAAAGAAAGATGGGTGGACGGAGAGAGGGATGGATGAAAGGATGAGGTGATAAATCAATGGAGGATGAATGGATATATAGATAGGTGGATAGACAGATTAATATATATATATATATATATATAAAAGGAGGGAGGGGTGGGATGAATGAATGGATTGATGGATGGATGAATGGATGGATGGATGGATGGATGGATGGATGGATGGATGGATGGATGGATGGGTGGACAAATTGGTCACTGACAATTTAATGCCATGATTGTCGGTTGTGGCAAGCTCTAAAATGTTTCCGTGAGGAATGGTCATTGGAATACAGTAAACTACATCTTCTTTTGGATGTTGCTGACCGTTATTAAAATTTACCCTAACAATTTTATACATACAATATGTATCACAGAGCCAGGCCTTTTCTTTAGCATCATGTGTGTTCATCATCTAACAACTACATAATTATAACCCACTGGCGATGTGGACTCAGGTCTTGTAGTGTTGATCTTACTAGGCGCACTAACTTATCAAAAGTCGTCATCTGAGGCACCTTGACCGATTCGGTCCATCGCGTGTGGCTCGCAGCGCGCGCAGCATCTATTGAACAATCTTACATGCGCATTTGCATTTTGCGGTCGTTTTCGTGCCCAAACATCCCTCCTGACAAGTGTAGCTAGTAGCGGTCTAAGTAGGCGATTATAAGTAGCACCGAAAGGGCCTGTCGTAACTACGTGAGAACTAGCGTTAGGAGTACTCGTAAGTCAGGCCAGTCTTGTAGTGTTGATCTTACTAGGCGCAAAAGTCGTCATCTGCTGCTCCGTGACATAAGTTTGACACTGGATTAGCCGGTCGTTGCCACCGTTTTTGTTTACCGAATGTAACGTTATTGTCCTGACACGCAATAAGCTCCTGCCATCTTTGTTCAGTTTGAGATGATGATTATATGTTATTATATTTATTATGTGTATTTTTCTAGTAGCGCCTGAGAGTGGCTGAACCAGGAGAAGGGCCTTTGTTATGTTTTCTGTAGCGTCCTAATCATCATCGTGACTTCGGGATGGTATAGTATAGGCATAATAGTATAAACTCCTTGAGTAAGGTAGATCTATCTATCTATCTATCTATCTATCTATCTATCTATCTATCTATCTATCTATCTATCTATCTATCTATCTAT
>JBCEWB010522094.1:0-37086 GCA_039654565.1 Peronia peronii | reverse complement strand
AGATAGATAGAGAGATAGATAGATAGATAGATAGATAGATAGATAGATAGATAGATAGATAGATAGATAGATAGATAAGTCAGAAAAATGGAATAGAGTAACATTCATTTTATTAACAGTGAAAAAAACAATCCAAGTGACCATTTTCTTGTTGTCTTGTTGTCACCCCCTCAACCGTCACCCTCATGAATGATCTCCGAGAAAGACACCCAGCGACTGTTTACATACAGCAACGTGAAATAATTATGTAGATTAATGAATTACAAAGGCGGATAAGAAATCTGTAAGACGATTCTAACTAACCTGACCCGGTTTTGAAAAATTGAACTTACTGCACCACTCTTAATACAGAATATTTACATTTACCAGATCAGACTGCGGAGTATGGGAAAAAAGCACAGTAGTGAAGCATAACAGACTCTTAAATACACCGTAAAGAAGGTATTACATCCATGCAGAAATGACATGGACTACAATTTCACGCTACAAGAGACGACATTGCCAGGACAGCTGTATATCAAATGGAAAGAAGAGAAACTGTAATGATTACATGCCTTGCAGGATTTTCACCGTTCAATTATTATATTTTTGCTTAGTGTCTTGTTAGTTTTGTCACGAGAGAGAAGTCAGTGTGGACGACCATGCAGAGATCTGAGACTCTTTTCGCTTATTTTCCTCTTGGTCCATAGCTGTGATAGGGTCAAAAGGTTCGTGACCTTTTGTCCGCTGATCATGTCATCACATGCGACACTTCTTTAAAATTGATATTTCCATTTTCCCACCTCAAAGTAATATTTCAAAGAGTATTTCATTTGTATCATGTGCCGTAAAATAAGTTGAGAATTTGACATACAGTATTATTATGTCTTGCTTTTCAACCTGCATCGGGAAGTTATCTAAACAATCTCTATCACGTTTGACATACGAGATGTAACTGATAAAACAAATTTCTAAGTCCACTATGGGGACGAAAAGGTTAGATATCAATTTTGAAAAAGTGCCGTACGTAATGAGATAATGAGGTATTCTGAGGTCCGCTACATGACAGAAAGATCTTGACTCACACATGGATGTGTTTCTGTGGTGTGGGGACATGTCTGAATGTTCACAAGCCCTCAAGAGCTACTTTCCATGAGCTGGGCATGTTCACAGATCAGGAGGTAGGGAAAATCCCTCTATCATGGGATTGATCTCCAAAATAACTCATTAAAGGAGTGACGACCATGACCTTTTGTTACAGTCTCAGTTCCGGGATGGAAAGATTTCGACTGACATAATAATAAACATCCTCCTTCTATCTCCCTCCCCCCTCTCTTTCTCTCTCTCTCTCTCTCTTCCAACCTCCTCATGACATCTGCCGAAAGGTCTCACAGAAAAGATGCACTCATATTAGTCGTACAGAAACTGCTAACATTGGCCTATCACAACAGAAGAAGAAACGGTAACGTTTGGACCAAACGATGACTCATACACAATGACAAGATAGCCCTGTAATGATAGATGGATATTCATGGACCAAACTTTCTCAAAAAAGAAGATATGGTCCATAAGACACAGAGTATTCATCTACCTATGATCTAGGCATTTCCCCCATCTAAGAGGCTGATATGTCGACCGATGACGGGCATGTAGATTCCTTCTGTTATTGATAAACACATTTCGCCATCCAATTACTTGATTGGATCTGAACAATTTAACTCACCAGAGCGAACAAAATACAGGAGCTTTGATCCTTGGCTCTGCACGGAACAGCCGAATTATTCTTGCAGAAAGATCATCAGAAAAGAGGTTGTTCAAAATCTAGATAATATAATGTTTTCGTAGCCTTGGGATTTCTTACTGTATCTAATCTGTTCTGGAAAATACCCCTGTTTTACATTTCAGCATTTTTTTTCCCATTTCTTTTGTTCTCCCATGAGTCATCAGATCATAAACTGACGTAAGAGTAAATGATTCTACAGACCGAAAGCGCCATAAAAGCTCCATGCTATACAGGGATGAATGGTTATCCATTTAAACACTTACACATGTCAGTGAGTGTTTATACCTGCTGAATGAATAGGGTATTTTTACAAAAAAAAAAACTGTACACAGTTTGATACTTTTCTGACCTGAAAATTTTTCCAATAACCTGCGATGCTGTTTAAAAACTTTGGACAACTCTTCTGCAAGCTCTCCGAGAAGCTGCAATATCTCAGTTCACCGTCTAATCTTATTAGCTCTAAAACCATCTTTGATAAAATGTTCCATGCTTTTTTTTCTGCTTGCAGTTGAGAAGAAGCTCAATATCTTTACCAACCTCCTGGTTTGTTTCATGATTCAAGGCTCTCTCACTATGGGTACTACTACTGATGAAGATGGACCATAAATAAACAGGCTGGCCTGAGGATTACGAACACACTTGGACAAAATCATCCTTTTCTCATCAACCTTTAATTATTTCACCACTATATTCACAGTACAACTTGCCGAAACAACAAAAGACAACTTACCGCTTTACTTGATTCAATGAAAACAGAATTTCGTTCAGTGTGTATTAAAAACAGATGATAAAATTAAATTCGTGGTTTCTCGAAAAGAAAGTTCTCGTAGAAAAAGCATTTGGTCAAAGTACAGGAGGATAGTGTGAGATGTGAGCGAGAATAACTACGAATAAATACACAGTATCTTGTCTCATAACCAAGGTACACATTGTACCAGCGTTGTACCAGCCCTTCAGTCTTTGTTGATTTAGCTCTGGTCACGTCTTCGGTCAGATACTAGATCCATCAACTTCCTAATGCTCCATCTTCTATTGGTACTGGCTTGGTATTCCGATCGTGTTCCGTACACATGATTACTCTAACATTTTCACTTCCCAGCACCAGTCCATGTATTGTATCCTTATGTTATTCGATCTGCAGGCAAGAATGGTTTATTGGACTCTTGTTTTTTCCTCGGGTTCCGACTTGTTTCTCGTCTTCTTCTTCTTCCTCTTTGTTTTCTTGTTCTTCCTCCTCATCTTTTTTTTAAATTCTTTGTCTTTGTCATCTTGTTCTTTTTCTTCTTTTTCTGTTCCTTCCTCCTCTTCTTTTTCTCATTGTTATGATCATTTTGGTCTCCATGAGATCATTAAATGTTCGTCTGGTTTGCTACATCAGTAGTGATAAGAATATATGATAATAGATGACGCTCAGGGTGATGGACAATGAATGATAACAACTTCAGAGTTCCTTATAGACTTTATCAAAGTCATAGCTTACCGCGCACTCTCGTTGATCTTCTGGATTATTATAAAGAGAACCTGGAACATCAGGATTGAGTCCGATTTCAGGGGGAGAGGCGAGGAAAGAAAAGATGGATGGACGGAGGATCATCTTAGCACATGGACCTGTTGGATACTTGTCCGGCGCAGCCCCACGAATATAGGAACCCAGTGCTAATCTGCGTATGTCAATATATCTTTGGTTTAATTTCATCGACCATTTACATGTTTACTCCCGCGAGAAGCTATCCTAGAGGGAGAGTAGAGGTCCTAGTACAGTACTTTGCCCGCGGCCATAATGCTGTTAAAATCCCCCTGCTTGGACGGAGTCGAAGAAATATGAAGAAGAAACCAATTGCGTGTATCGGCCAAAGATTGAATATAATACCCATGCTACGTACATAGCTAGCCTAATACCACTAGCCTAATACCATTGTCACCGTGGCTCAGTTCGGCTAGGTAGACTATTTAAACAGCCTGTATTCTGCATTGCTGCCATGGTAGACATTCCTGCATTGGTTGTTCCTATAAACACCTTAACCTTTTAAGGCCCAAGGCAGCCCCCCCCCCTTTCCTTCCCTCTTTTTTGAGATAGTGAAACTTTAAAACGTTGTCGAATGTCAGCATTCTCACAATCAGGTTATGTATGTTGGTCACTAGTAACAGTTTCCTTTTTTAAGAAAAAGTATAATTTTTATATAAACTAATTACAATTTTACCTACATTTCAATCTTTATGAGCTTATTTTTTTATCCGGGGTCATTTCTGTTACACCGGGCTGTAAAGGGTTAATGAAGTAAATCTACCAATGTTGTAGCGCTACATGTACTTCTGTCGTCTTACCCACCGTGTGGTGCACACTATAGACGTTATTGTGCTGATGTGCCGCTACACCCCAATACAAACAAACAAACAAAACTTCCGTCGTCTATTTGCCCTTGGTTGAAATTCTTCACTTTGACCGTCGGAGCAGATTCCGATGTTTGATGAGCACAGATTGTTGTTTAGTTCGACAATACTAAGTGTGGATCTGTGAATAGCATACGGCAGGGAGTAGCCATGTTGATGGTATTTAGAGGCGTATATGTTTAACTTCTACTTGTGTTTGACAGAACTAACGTGTAAACATAGAAAGATGTTGTTCCCCCAATTTATATGACATGTGTAAAAGTGTATGCGTGTGAAAGGAAATCGTAGTTAAGTTATTGGTTGTTCTATACCCACTTATATTTACATATCTGTGCGTGTGTGCGTGTGTGTGTGTGCACCGGTGAGGGCTGTCCTATTGGCTTTGCTGCTAGCTGTCTATGTGTGTATATTAGCTGAATATGTGTGCATAGCACGTTTTTTATTTGTAATCAGTGACATCAAAACCTGATCCAGTAATTAAAGGCGCACCGATCACACACAACATTAAAGGGCACTTTTGGTGACAATTGTAAATTACCTTAATCCTGAGGGCCTTTTAAACACAAGTGCACCGCTCAATCACAAAAACATTTGGTCTCATTTATCAGTTGTATTGCCCTTTAAAGGTCAAGCCAATTTATCGTCTTTTGACCAGAAACAGTATCAGATAAATAAGAAAATAAAAACAACCAATGATTTATTGCGCACTGCGACACCGCATCCTGGCGCACCAAGAGTTGGAGAAAAAAAAGAGATGATTTTGTTTTTTCATGTTAAATAGGGCATTTATATTAGGGCCTTTTTATCTGTCAAGTGAGGTGTGCTCCTTTATCTGCAAAAAAAAAAAATCTTAGGGAAAGGAGGGGGGGCGGGGGGGGGGGAGTATTGTAGGTCAAATCTGCTGCTGTTTGCTATTAGTGAATTCATGTAGAACCCTGTTGCACTAGCGGCCATTTTGTCTGTCAACGGCGGTCATTTTGTCAGTTATAGAGGTCGACTGAGCTAGAGGCCATTTTGCTGGCTATGGAGGTCGAATGGTCAAGTGCTGTTCTGCCTGTTATAAAGGTCGAATGAACAAGCAGTTTGTTGTGTAAAATCCATGTAACCTCCTAGTGCTGTAAGTATAGAGCAACAACATACTATTACACTCCTTTTATGATGCAGTGTCACGTAATAATGTGCTTGTTTACTGTGGCAAAATTGCCCCCTGTTTCTAAAATTTTGGGTTTTGTTTTGTTTTGTTTTGTTTTTTATAGCATTCAATGATTTAGCAAATCAAACGTGATAAATGAAATCGATTTTTTTCCTCGTTTGGACAATTATTATGAATAACGAAATTATTATTTTCTTCTTCGTGCTGCGATAATTGACGAAACAGATAAAAAACGAACTAAAAGAAAACAAAAGTGGCTGGGGTAGAGTTATCAAAACTGAAACCATGACATCATTTTCATTTTGTTTTTTTTCTCACGTCAGAATTTCCTCAGCGGTTGCCTTGCTTTGTATATTGAAGGCCAGATGATGACTTCAGTGGGGCGCCTGTTGGATGATCTGTGCACCAATGGTCTTCATTTTTGACGGTGTCGTATTGGGCCTGGATTTCCACAAAAAATTTCGCCCGTCCAATCTATTATGTTATCCATTCAGCGTTTCTTCTGTCGTTCTCTTTTTCTTCCCCCTCCCGCTACATGTTTCCTTGGAGTATAGTCTTTGCAAGGTTGTCATATCTTGAATGGTGACCAAATTACCTCAGTTTTCTTTTCTTCACTGTTGTCAGAGATCTTCAAATGCACTAATACGTTGCTGTGGATATCTCGTTTGTTTCTCACACGTATTGTTTGATAAAGCGGCTGATATCGTCGATGACAGTGCGCCCTTTTGCCCATTTCATACTTAAAGAATATCAAAATCCTGTATTTTGTCTTATAAAATTGTATTCTTGCTCTCAACAAACCAGGGGAAAGAAATGAACTCCAACAGAAACAACGGGGAGTAGCAAATGTTTGAGACACGACACATTGAAATTAGGCGATCGTCAAACTGAGGCGATCGGAGAAATCGCGTGTTTTTCAACAGTGACTGAATTTTTAACGCATTTTTTTTTTCTTCACGGAACTCTTCTATATCAATCTTAAAATGCATTCAGAGTTAAATTTGCTGAAATAGATTGAGCAAAAGTCTAAAAATTGTAATTCAGTGGCATGGCCTAATAAGGATTATCAAAAGTAATCGGCCATTTTCTCAGCAGCAATAGGCCACCTCCATCGTCTTTAATTGCCAGTAGCTCGACTTCTACTTAGAGTAGAACAACAATTTTTCACACACACACACACACACACACAGGTGGCATCAATGAATAATCTTCACAGTGATACCAATAACCCACTACGCTGAAAATTTGACGAGAGCCTGAATTCTTTTCTCTTAAGCCTTTCAATCCTGAGAGGTAACGTTATCTCGGATTTAAGTAGCTGTTTAATTTTGATGGGAATTTTTGTGGGTAGAAATTTGGAATTTGGAAATTTTGCCTGGACAGCGGCACTCGGCCTACTCTTTCATCGATTTGGGTCCGCACGGGACCTCCGAAATACATTCGCCCTTATCCGAGAAGGTTAGACGTCGGGCTTCCCTACCCACAGGAAGCCAAGGGACCGTTAAATTACGGGGAAAAATTCGGGTTTTCGATCTTCGAATCCTTCCATCCCCTGATACGCCAAACCACAGAGCCACTGCGCTCCCGCCTCCCCCCTCCCCCTCCCCTCGAGCCTGATTTCATCTTGTCCATCTCGTTTTACAAGTGTTGCGGGGAGTCATGAGAATTTCTTTCGCAGATATTTGGTTTGATGAAGATATCTCGACATGTTAGAAAATTGTTATGAGGACTACGGATTTGTTTTCTGGTGAAATTATGGTGATTCTCTCTCTCTCTTTCTCTGACTGCCTCTCACCTTTCTTTTCCAGGTTTTATTCTTTACTGTCAGCTATACTGTTTATCCATCTGCCTACCTGTCAGTTCTTTTTATTCTTCAGCTCTTTTGCCATCAGTCCATCTCTTGCTCTGTGTATCTATCTCTTCCTTTCGTCCTTTTTATAATTTTCCTTTCGCTCATTCTCTCTTTCTCTCTCTACTGTCGATTTTGTTGCCGGCCTGATTGACTATTGAATGCAGTCATTTCTTCAGTTCACGACATTGGTTGTCAACTCACACTGTAGAACTAGGTCTACCTCTGTACGCTGTAGGTCAAAGGGGAAATCTGACTTTGAACAGAACAAATACGAGAGAAAAAAGAAAATACTTAGATAGCGGCAGTCTAGGAATAGGCGGAGTGGAAACCGATACTGTGGCTGTAATGGCTCTGTGGTTTGGCGTCTGCTCATGGAGAAAACACCCCGGGACCGACTCGCGGGTCCTGCATCGGGGATGGAAGGACACGAAGATCGAAAACCCGCATTTTTTTCAGTGACTCAACGGTCCCCTGGCTTCCAGTGGGTAGGGAAGCCCGACGTCTAGCCTTCTCGGATAAGGGCGAATATATTTCGGAGTCCCGTGTGTACGTTAAAGAACCCTTGGCAGTTCAAAATCGATGAAAGAGTAGGTTGAGTGCCGCTGTCCGCTGTCCGGGCAAAAATTCCAAATTCCAAATTTCTATCGACAAAAATTCTCACCAAAATCAGGCAGCTATTTAAAGCCGAGATAATCCTACTGTCTCAGGATTGAAAGACTTACGAAAAACAGAAAAAAAATATAACAAAAAGCAGTGATCAGAGACAAGTTTTAAGAAACTTGGACTTTTTGATTTTAACTTTTGTGTTGTGGTATCAATAAAACTAGGCTTTAGACTATTGCGTTACTTAGTACTTTGTCTGAGACATGGTAACATGAGCGGCACAGAACTAACCTTGTAAATATTTGACAAGTGCATAATGTAGTGTAAAATAAAAAAAAAAAAGAAATAAAAAGATCGCCTTAGCACGAATGCCTCGTGTTTTTCCATTATTCGTCAAGGCAGAAAAATATTTGGTGTTCGGAGGATCCTGTTGAAGAGAGAGAGAGAGAGAGAGAGAGAGAAGAGAGAGACTGGGGGAGGTGGGGGGGGGGGGGATCAATGTAAATGTCAGAAAAGTGTATATTATGGCTCAATAAGTTCGTCTTGGAAACATTAAGATGAATTCAACCATAATGTACTCATTTTGTTTACCTAAACCTTTTCCCAACAGAACGAAAACCTTCAGTCAGTTACATAAATCGTTGATAGTTTTAGATTTTTCCAGCGCACCAAATCAAACACAATCAAGCATGAGAATCAAGGGCCATTTCTGCACCCCCCGGCTAAGCCTCTGTGTATAATGTCCTCAAGACACGCTGGGCAAAATGGGGAAAGGACTTAGGAATCGAACGGTCTTTGCCGAAATCGTAGCTTTTATTGCCATCGATAATGAAGATAATCGATAACTAAATTGGAGCTCCATCTTCCCCACTTTATTTCAAAGTCCACCGGCTAAAAACAAAGACACCCGATAAAATGACGGATCAATTAAGTGGGCTTTTAGTTTCCATTGATCTTTTCTCTGTGCCAACAAAATGTCAAAACCATTTTAGTTACTATTTATTTTGCGACGTGCAGATAAACTTGTTAACTGAATATCTGTCTATATGCAATCATTTCAAAGATAAATCAAAACATTCATACATAATTATAAACCAGTCAATTTTCTTGCCTATCTTTTGCAGCTATTTATTGATGCATTAACACTTAATAGAGAGAAAAAAATAGGTAAACTTAAGTAAATATACAGATCTGTCGATGCTTTAATTTTCTTTTTTTCGTAGGTTAGAAATAGGTCAACATTGTGGCATAATTAATAACCAGCCAGTTTCCTGGTCCAGGCTTCCCATCTGTCTATTTCAGAATGTTCATGAAATAAACACGAATAAATGGCATCATAATCTGTTGTGTCGTAGATCAAATGCCTAATCCTTCAATATTTTTCTTTCACATGATAACCAATATATTATATGTGATTAGGGTAAAGCAGTTTACATTCCAGTTCCATTTAACACCAAAACCTTAATTGCACTTTCTTCCGGTAATTAAGGCGTTAATTAATGGAGTACATATTATATATAAAAATCTAGCAATTTATGGAACCCATAAAACTTAATATCATTCCAAATGTCTTGAATTATCATTAAGCTCATTTCCTTTCATGTTATATAAATAATTATATCCTCTAATCATTTAATTGACTATCTGTCTGTCTGAATGTTCGTCTTTCTGTTTGCCTGCCTGGCGGCCTACCTGAATATGTGTGTATGTGTGTATGTATATATGTGTATATGTATGCATGCATGTATGTATGTATGTATATATGTATGTATGTATGTATGTAGGTAGGTAGGTAGGTAGGTAGTAGGTAGGTCGGTCGGTAGGTCGGTAGGTGTGTGTGCAGGTGTGTGTGTGTGGGGAGTGTGTGTGAATGTGTGTGTGTCTGTGTGTCTGTGTGTGTCTGTGTGGGTGTGTGTCGGTGTGGATGTGTGTCTGTGTGGGTGTGTCTTTTTGGATTCACACAAACGTTTGACCGAAAAATTAATATAATGTTCAGTTTGAGAAAAATTGTTACAAACAAAGGAAGGTTATCCCACAAGAACCAGATATTTGAAAACAAAACAAAACAAAACCAAAAGCAAAGAAAAAAAAAAGAAGACAAATTTTTTTTTTTTTTAAATGACCCTCTACTCTAGATTTTTTTTTCTTTTAAAGGAATTCTTTTTTTTTTTTTAAGGAAAACAAGATTTGTTTTTTGTTTGTTTGTTTGTTTGTTTTGGTTTTTTGTTGTTGTTGTTTTGTTTTTAAACAAAAACCCTTCGAGATAATCTCCACTAGGAGTTGAAAGACGTATTACAGAACGTAACGTAATATTTAGTCTAGATTTTTTTTTTAAACATTTACTTTGCATATTTGATGTATGTTTATACTGTCATATTAAGTTAGTTGCTGCTAAGCTGTCTCTATCTAAAAATTAAGAGTTTTATTTAAAAAAGAGAAAGAGAGAGAGAGAGAGAGAAAAAAAATATTTTTAAAGAGAGAGAGAGACAGAGAGAGAGAAACAGTCATGATTATTTGATATATTTCTAGCTAAATGTGACTGGAACTAATCGTTCCGTGAAAATAATCAACAGGAAAAATTGAATGTTGAAAAAGAAAAGATTGGACAGATAAGTGGAAAATTACTGCAGCTTCTGCAATAAATTTCTATTTTATTCTTTGATCTATTGCTCGTTGTCCATTGAGAGTCGAATCTAGCAGCATTTCTTAATAACATTAATTAATTTCATATGAACGAATTGGGAAACATCGTTCTGCAGGACATAATACTAACCTGACAACAACAACAACAACAACAACAACAACAACAACAACAACAACAACAACAACAACAACAACAACAACAACAATAAATGAAAAAAAGATATTTCACAAAATTTTTCAGTTGGTGATCCTTGATATTTCTCATTATGTATACTTCTAGTGAAAAGCACTTTAAAGCTGCTTAAATTCAATTGCTTATATCATCCTCATGAGAATGGCAAATACCAGCTTTAATTTTAATATACTCCGCCTTTTTTCACTCAACCCTATCTTTTTTTTTCATCATTTAACGATTACATTCTTTCTTGGCATCTTTCATAAAACCATCGCCATTTTACCAAATGACGATATTCCAAACATTCTTACGTTTTAAGCGAGTTGTAACTCAGGCATCTGCCAGAACGTAGCCCAATTCGTGAACCATAACTGATGCCAGACTGCGAGGGTAAATAAAAACAAGGGCACGTACGGAAATGCATGACTCTAGAAGTGGCAAGATGGCGACCGCAACGGAACAGATGAACGGAACTAGATCTAGAGGACCTTTTCTCTCTTTTACTCGTTAATTTCTTATGATTGCGTAAGTAACAGCAGTCAGAAGAACAGACTGTTGCGTCGTTGAACTCGGGAAATTCAGAACAGGTAAGGTTCTAAATTTACTGAGGATGTCTTACTTTCATTTCTGTAGATTAGATCTGTGCCACATTAAGGTATGATCTACAATGTGTGTAATTGTTCAGTTTTTTTTTTTTTTTTAGCTTTACAATGTATCCATTGTTGTCCACCAGTAAGGGCAGGTTTGTTCATAAACCAGATGAACGGAGAGGCTAGAAGAGATGTTAAGAACCTACGACGGCCAAGAACAGTACAATTACAGCAATTTAAAACGTTAAAAGAAAGATTCCATTGCGTCTGTGTGTGACCTATTGATTGCAGCGATTGAATCTAAATTGTTTCAAGCAACACATAGATCTAATGTTTCCATAAGATATCGGTGTGTAGTTTTTAGATACAGAACTACATGAAGATGAAACTGGATCACTCACTAAATAGATCCATGTGAAATGTGTTGGGGAGGTTAGCAGTGGCAGAACCAAAAAACTGGCACAGAACGTGAAACAACATTTCTTACATGCACCCAGTTCTCTGCTACTTTTTAGGAGTGGAGGAAAGGAAGAAGTGAAGTGATAACAATAACAGATATTCGTTCTTTTATGTAGATCTAGATCTAGTTTTGCAGAATCTGCTCTTTCTCTTTCTCTCTCACCTACTTTTCCCGCTTTCTCTCACTCCCGTTGGTTATGTGTTCAGTAGGGCACTGATACTGCGTTTTTCTTTGTGCTCATGTTCTGGGGATAATTTCATTCACCTAAGTCAAAACACAAGAGATAGATAGTATGATGGTGCCACTTGTCTTAGCGGAACCATCAACGCCTGCGTCTCGTATGATTTACCAATGTTCTCACAACTCTTAGCACAACTGGTGACTGTCTTTTTACAAGTAGCTACCCATAGCTTAAAACCCCTTTCCATCTTAACTTGATTTAACACTTCCTTCCCCTTTTCCCCAGTTCTCATGCGTTCCATCTCCTGACATACGCTTTTAGTTTTCTTGCCCAAAAGTGAATTCCCCTCCCTCCCCTTTTTCCCCCTTCCCCCCTCCCAGCCTCTTTCCGTCCTACCATTCGCCCCTCAGGCCCCCCCCCCCCTCCAGAAGCCAGGTAGCTGTAGGGTAAGTAAGACTGAAAAGACTATTCTCCTCCACATCCAGCCTCTCTCTCCCTCTGTCTATCCTGGCTGGCGAGAATGAGGTCAGGCCTTCCCCGTGCCGGATATGTAACCTTTGCTCAGTGGGAGACTTCATCAGTCTCCACGGGAGCCACAACTTTTCTCTACTCGTAACCATTGGCATATGGAATGTTCGTCTGTGGCCCAGAGACTAAAAGAGAGAGAGAGAGAGAGAGAGAGAGAGAGAGAGAGAGAGAGAGAGAGAGAGTTCTAACAATGCTAGTATTCTCACAAGATATATTAACGATGCATGTGCGTAGGAAAGTTATCTGATGTGTCAGATAGTACATGAAAACGTTTTTACTTAGTTTCCTGCTGATTTCAGAAAAAAAAAGAAAGAGAAAAATCACCATCGTTTCCATATTGATCTAGTTTCACTTGAGTTTTCTGAAAAAAAAAAAGTGTTATGCCTATATCTAAATTAGATACTAGATGTAATGTACTATTGTGATTTCTATTTATTTATTTCTTTGTTAACCGGGGCGAAGAAACACAGTTGATAAAGGAGCCGAGTTTATAATGATGCATCTTTTAGAAAATTTCCTCGCTTTAACTGTTGGATTTTGGGTATCTGAAATGGCTGTTTTGAAATCTGTCCCATCCGCCAAATATCAGTGGAACATAATGAAATTTGGTCAACCAGTTGTGTGGCATACTTTCTAAAAAGGTTACTTATATGTAAGTTTTCTGGCGCCAAAGAAGATATTTTGCAGAAAATTTTGAAAATGCCATTAAGTGAAATTAATTTCACATGTAACCGTTTTTCTAAATGACAAATTGTTTTCCTCCAAAACTTACCAACAGAACGGAACCGGCATACGTAAATTCATAGTCTTGTGAAAATGCCATGTGCCACATTTGGTTGGAATCTATCCATAGATGAAAAAAAAAAAGTAGATATCAAAATAGGGACACAAAATCGCGTTTTAAGGAGAACGCTTTTAAGCTTTTGTGAAGGAAAAATTTAACTTAGATAGCTTTTTTCTTTATCCAGCTTTCATTCTCCAAACAGCCTTTTCTCGGAGACATGACTTCCGTGTTCTTTTATCTTCTTTTCCTTGCTGTCTGTTCATATTTTATCTCGAATTTGCTCCTTACCCCCTGTTACCAAAAACCGCCCATGAAGTAATGTCCAGATTCTTGAGATCCTTTATGTGGATTCAATGTGAAATATCTTTTTTCTGGATTAGCCAAGAATCTCGTGACCTTTCTTATGGTAGATAGTCCACAACTGCGCTCTGGAGCAGCAGAAAAGAAAATTCCATTCTTCTTATGAGGTGAAAGTCATTTTAAAGCATCTGTTAGGAGCTTAAACTCAAACTCGGCGCGATCGTGATGATGAGTCTAGCTTCAGCCATCAGCCAATTTCCAATCCTGGCATTGGGACTCAAGACATTGCTAAAGAAGGTGATAATCAGGTGTTTTCTGCTTCCTTTGCCTGTACCCAATGTAATATTTATGATTTAGGTAGCACTACACATACTACACATAGCAGCCAGTGGAAGCCAAGTATTGGTTGGTAATAGTCGATCATCATTCTGTTTAAGGAGCATGGGTCAAACACATTAGAAAGGACATATCCAATTTTAATACTATTTTTTTATTCAGAAACGACAGAATTTTTAAGAAAACATAAAAACCTAAATTCGATTTTTTTTCAGCAAAAAATACATTTCAGAATTAGTTCCCCCTTCCCTGCCCCTTTGCCCTTAAGTTCAAAGAAGTAGGTATTAATTACCCAAATTTTCAACTTTTCTCTTGTTGTTCTTCATTGGGCCGTATTATCAATGTATCATAACTTTACATTCTTCTGGTTCATCGTTGGCTGATAAACTCTCTTTATAGGAATACATGAATATGCCTTTAATACAATAGCAGCCCTTTAGAAAAAAAGTGGTATTAGATACATACAATTAGATATTTTGTCTGCAGCGAGCAATTCGGTTTTCAAACAATGTCATTGTTTTGTGAGCCTGTTGCGATAAGAAAGACCACCTCCCACGTAAGATGTGTGTGATGGTCTGAGAAAAGGGCCCTGAAGTCGGAATTTCTGAATTTTTAAGAACAGTGGGTTTGAAAGAGAGCTGTCTGCCAGAACAAGCAGTGCTTTAATTTTCTTTTCTGAATACATAAGGGATAAGACACGTTTCTTAATCCTGTGAATGAGGCATATTTCAGAAAGAACCAAATTTTCAGAGGTGAATGATTCCATTCTATTCTTTGAACAAGGAGTAAATAAACGACTTATATCAATACGTTTTGTGAAAAACCAGGCATTCTTTAATACACAATCTTAAGATGAATCTTTGATAGAGATGGCCTTTTTTCTTTATGTTTCCTCAGTTTTTCTATCATGAGCATCATTTTCTCATCCACATATTCTAGAATAATTCTAATGCTCCTGTCCTTTTACCGGGCTGGATTTACTTCTTCTCAATCCCGAAATGAGTGCTCTATTCAGTGCTACTTTCCAGTAAAACGTATATTATTATTAAAATTTTGTTTTCTAGTCATAGAGCCGATTCAGTAATGAGAATAATAGGAAATGCAAACAAAAACTATACATGGGTGTTTTTATTTTGTGTGCGTCGCTGCATTCATAACATTCTTTCAGTCAGTCAGCATTAATTTGTATTCAGCAATTTCTGCCCTCTTCTGCACTCTCATCCTTTCTGCTCTGTTTGTCCTTCAATCCTCCTCTTGTCTTTTTTCTTTCCGTGTTCTTTTTCTTCTATATGTTCCACTTCCTTTATCCCTTACCGCCTCTCTGTCAGAAAAAATAAAATAAAATAGAAGAGATGCACATTAATTTACAATAGCCAATTTGCCAGGTGAACCGCAAAAGATACCACGAACCACAACGAGATATGAACATTTGTAATACACTCAGACATGCTATCTGCTTAACTGTATTACGTTTCATTACATAAAGCAGACACGCAGAGAGTAAGAATAAATCACTCAACAGAATGCATGAGAGTGTTTTTCATTTCTATACAAAATCACCCTTCACTGTCTAGGACAAGGCTGGGTTTTCCACAGAACTCTGCAGGTTAAGTTAAGGAAAACAAATGTATCGAGATAGAAATTGAGTGCTGCGGTAAGAAGAAAAGCTAAGGCTGGAAATAGAGCGAAAAAAAAATAGGCAAAGAAATATCGAAAGGAACCACTGGAAAATCCAAGTGCAAAAGTTAATGAACCTGCCCAACACAAAGCGAGTTGTTTACATTTTATTACAGCGCTCACTCCAAATTCAGGCTCGGCGAGTCGGTCTGCCCTTCCAGTTAGCCTGCGCACATACTCGCTCAGTCAAATGAGAAATTAAACAGAGAGGACAAAGATGCCATTTAATTCCGATGCATTTCTTTTTTTAAAATTTTCTTCGGAGGTTGGCTGTACGCTAAACAGAAAACAGCCAACACCTCTGTGTGAGCAGAGGAGGGATTGTGTCTGGTTTTTCAGAATGTGAAGTTGTACTTGGTAAAATTTTGATCTTGTTATTATTATTGTTATTAAACTGCCAATGGTTTGCTTTTGGAAGAGGAAGAAGAGGACACTGAAATTACACAACACCTCAAACCCGGAAATGTCGATACAAACTCCTAGAATGCCAGGATTTCTGTTATAGCATGTTGTGTCCCGGGATAAGAAATGACAATTTATGCCTTAAAAAATATTATTATCTAATATGATTGACATATCATATAATCTTGACTGCTGTTTAAAAAAAAAAATTGAAGCGAAGTATGGTGGGTGATTCTTTGGCAAGATGAGCCTCTTGGCATCTGTAGTGTTAAAGTCCGTCATGTCATGTTACAGTCAGAAAGGATTATAATTATATTGGTGTCAAGAATGGGATTGGAAATGTAGATATAAATTTGGGTGAGAATATGAGTGAATGTGGTTGAAGCTATGAGGATGTGATTTGATTGAAACGCTCGAGAGTGAGTACACAATAGGAATGACATGGCTGAGTGAAGTACTGTGCCGTAAATAAACGATGTGGGTTCTACGAAAAATGTGCTCGATAATTTAGTTTGTCATGTAAAAAGGGTTAATGAAGTTTATCGTGTGGGTGAAAATGTTTGTTGTTGAGAAGAAATCAGTGAAAATGTGGATAAGAATGTAGACGGTGTTGTAGAGGCGATAAAACAGAGAATATTGTGGAAATTTGGACGAGGTTGTAGACGACATGTAGCCGAAGGTGTGGAAGAACTGTGGAAAAAAATGTGGGTGAGGTTTTAGTAAATGTGATGTGGTAGAAAATATAGGTGAGGTTGTAATTGACGTGTAAATGAGGGTGTGTGGGGAAATGTGGGAGAGAATGTGGGTGAGGTTGTAAACGATGTGTAGATGACAGTATGTGGGTATATGTGGGGGAGAATGTGGGTGAGTTTGTAGACGATGTGACGTGGGAGTGAATGTGGCGAAATGCTGGGGAGAATGTGGTTGAGGATATGAACCAGTTATAAATGAAGGTGCTTGAGAGAATATAGGTGAGGATGTGGGTGGTATGTAGATGAAAATGTGAGAGAGATTGTGGATCAGGCATAGACAAATGTGTTTAAGGGAGTGTGGGTGAGGATGTTGACAAGTTGTAAATGAAGGTGTGAGAGAAAGTGAATGAGATTGTTCACGGTTTTAAATCAAAGCGTATGAGAAAATGTGGGGTGACGATCTGGAGGAGACGTGTATGAAGATGTTTGAAATGTGGGGTGAGACTGTTGGTGAAGTATAGTTTAGAATGTGTATAGGAATGTAGATGAGACTTTGGTGAGGTATAGTTTAAAATATGTATAAGAATGTGGATGAGGATGAAAAATATGTGAAAGTGTGAGAGAGAATGTGGTTGAGGATGTCGAGTTTGGGTAGGTGAGGATGTTAAAAAGAATGTTATTGCAGACGTTGTTGACATGTAGATGAAGGTGTGGGGAAAGGTCGTCTGTAGCGGTAGAGACCGATGCGAGAATGGCAGTCGTTACTGCAAAAGTGGCATCTGAACACGGGTGGTCCTGGCCTGTAAGAGTTGCTGCGCTTCATATTGTGTCCATATTGTTCTACTGCTGCGTGCATCAGCTTCTCTTCTCTCAACTTGAAGTGTTGAGTTTAGATGCTTCTCCATCTTGAGCGGTCAGCTGCAAGGCCTTCCTAGGACTCAGTGACAATGTTCATGGCCTTCATATTCCTCTTGATAACGTCTTTGTAGAGCCTGGGCAGAGCAGTATGGGAAACAGACAATTGCCCATGTTGCACGTCCATTCTCTCCATGTTGGTGGTGAACCCAAAGTACTGTAAAGCTGTTACAGTTGGCACCAGGAGCTGCCAGAGAGCGGGATTGCAAGCAAGGTCGAACTGCCTTAGGGGCTCGATTCCGGATTTTTCTTTGAGATTTACTATTGAAGCCTGCCCATGACGGGTTAAGCCACAAGACAGCGGAGGTTTAAAATGACAGTTCTTTTCTGGCCCCAAGATGGCTTGCTCTCCCAATCTAACGGTTCCATCTGCCCGAGACTAACAGTCCATAGTCTCTGTCACAGGTCTGAACAGATTTTATTTATTAAAGTACCTCATGAAGCACATGAACCTGTGCAGAATCTCACTTTAGGGCATTGGTCAACAACAGGGAATCAGATCTAAATACTATATTTATCTAATTATAGATCTGTCACCATAACTTCTGTTCTACGACTTAGCTGCTTCCATGAAGTATGAAAAATTAAGAATACGAAGGTAGAGCGGTACATTTGGGTCTCCAGTCCAGTTTGCTAGCATATTTTAATGGTTAGAATTCATGCAGCTGTCTCAATCACAAGCTCTGCATCTCTTCTAGTAGTTATACGGAAAAAAAAATTCTTACCCCAGAACCCTTTTGTCTGCAGCTCTTTAGTAGCCGTGAATCCGACTGGATCCAGTATAGTTTGGACATCATTTTTAAACCCTTAGAAAAAAAAAAGTTATTGACAGTGTTCATTGAATCTCTGCTCACACTTACATAATGTCTTGGAAATATGTCTTGATAAAAACGAGTATAATTTGACGGGAGAAATAGAGGATAATCTCCCGCCCAACACCCCAAACTCATTTTCTCAAACCTGTAACTTTCACTTTCAAAGATCTTGAGAAACCTTGTCCTCTTTAGACTGTTACAGACATCCACATAACACAGGCAACGTGGTTATCAAGTTTTCCAGTACTATCTCTCAGTCCGGACAAAGACAGAATAGCCATGCAAAAAGAATTTTGCAGTGTTCATTGAATCTGCAGTCATACTGACACTGCAACTTAATATTGGTTTGGTGCTGTATCTCCATGTGATCTGTGGCTTAGCTACGTGTTTGGTGAAATGGGATTGTAAACAACTGCATAAAATCAATGTCCTTTTCAATGGGGGCCCATTTTGACTGGCTCTATTATTTCTTTTTGCCAAACTCAAGGGATGTTGAACAGGCAATGTTAAGAAAGACAAAAAAACCACTTTGTCCTCTGTGCCTGAAACTTAATCATATGATACCCGAAAAATTCATAGTATAAAGAAAATGCTTTTTTCTTATTGTAATGATTTCTGAGTCACAGGATTAGTAATAAAACGTAACAAGGTAAATGACTGTTGTGAATATATTGAGTTATGCGCTTGTGCTTTCTTTACTTCAAGGACTGTTGTTAGAATAATATAAATAATAGTAATACATGGGTTTTGTGCTGACATGATCTGCTTACGTAAAAGGCCATTGTCGTAAACAGTAGATAATAGGCAGATTTGCTGAATTACATGAACTTTTTTTTTTTTAATCCTTCGAAATGATTATTGTTTATCGTTTTTGGATGTATACTGGCACAATATTGTATATTGTAAGTTGATTCTATCTCATATATTATGGTAGACAGTCAATATTCTGCAGACTCTGCTGAATTACATGGTAGTTTCTTTTCTTCAGGGATAATATAATTGAATGAGTCATTTTGTGGACAGTAGAATAAGTCATAACATACTGTAATACATTGTCACAGGTTTGATCTTATTTCACATTGTGAACAATATATGTCACATATTTGCAGACAATTTCTTTTCTCCTCGTGTAAAATAATTGAATTGGTCAACAGTCTTATTAATTACTCATAGGCACAATGTTGTATATGTGTATATGTTAAGTTCGACTCCATCTCATCTCACTCACAAAGACATCATTTTCAGAAGATTAATGACAGACTGGTACTTTGATTTGCCCTCTTTTTCTGTCGCTCTCCAGGTGTCCAAATTTCCCGTGTGTACGCCCGGGCTGAACATTCCATCAACCAGGCAGATTGATTCTGCTGTTGTAACAGTGCAAAGGCAATAATTATTGTACACCTGGTAAGTGAGAAATGAATTAATCCCAGAAGTGTCAAGGGGACGATCTTGAATGACTTTGCAGATAACAAAAATGAATTATAGAGCACGAAAGTACAAATCGGTCTGTCTCATATTGATTTAGGCTTGAACTGAACTGTTCTGTTTTGAACATGAATACAACTAAATATCATAATGTTCATCGTTTGTTTTTTATTTCTGTATAGAATTAACTAGAGATATTGAACAAAAATTAGGAGAGATCTGTTTCCTTCCGTTTGTAGCTGATTAGGAGGTCGGAAGATGTGGTGAAGAGAATGGTTGGAACAGAACTGAATATGATATAGATGACATAGATTATAGATCAGCGCCGAAGCAGGGGCAGGGGAAAAAGAGCTGAAAAAAGCAGTTTACAGAATTCATTATCTGCACAATTCAAAACATCAGTAAGCTAAGGAGCCACGGATCTGTTTTATTCCAGAGTAATAAGATTTCTGTAGAAAATTAATTAGTGAGGCTGTTGTTTTGAAAAGCAGTTAAGTTTAATCGAAAAATTATATCCTGGTGCTGCCCATTTGATTTGATATAATCAAATTCGTTGTGATGTCTTGGCAGAATGAACCGATGAATTGTAATTGACAATATTGTGTCCAAATGCCTAAATGACTTTCTTGTTTTTAGCGCATCATCGCCAGCCTTGTCATAGTTTATCACAGTTGGGGAAACGAATACAGAAAAGAATTGCACAGAACTCATTACTGAGGAATATTGAACAGAAAATGACATTCGAGGGGTTCACATTCTTTATTATTTGCTCATTTTAATTGAAACATCAAAATTTATAGTCATCTGGTTACTTGAAGGCTCAAGAAAAAAATTATCTGAAAAAGAGGAACAACTTACCTCTGAGGTCATACAGGTCTCTAGTTACTCCCACGTTTGCTCCTTCCTTTTGACTGCTAATCTCTCAGTGATTTTTTTTCTTGGTTCTTTTTTTTTTTTTTCATTTAAACTGTCAAGACATCAGCCCATAGGATATGAAATTTGAGCTAAGTACTTTTCATTCTTGTGGGTAGAAATGGCTAGTCTGAATGCAACATACCAGGACTTCAGCTACAAATATTATTCTACTGATACTCGTGAAAATGATGTATGTCCATGGAAACAGAATATTTAGGTTGACTGCTGGATCATTGTAACAGTATGATAGGAGTGTTGCAGAGGTGAATTTGATGTAATGACAGTAACTTCAGAAAGAAGATAACAATACTGGATGGAGTAGTTTTTGATGGGGGGATAACAAATATTCCAACAGAAACATCACTGACAATGGGCCAGTCCCACTAAATTTATGAATAATGGCAATTCGGTAGTTTCGACCTCGATTATTTATCATTAAGAAATATGAAATATCGTCCTCAGTTTTCTTGCATACGCCATGTCAAAATTTGTTGTCAGGGCAAGTTATGGTCAAATAGATACGCATACCCTCTTCTCAGAAATAGAAAAAAAAGTTCTAAACTGTGTCCTGAAAGATGGCAGCATATTATCATGTTGTTCATGGCGTGATAAGGATATTACACGACATAAACTGTTGAGAAGGTAATGCTTCCATAAGATGTATGTACACAGTCTAACCGTGGCCAATCCAGAACAGCACAAACGTCTAGATTAGTACACAGAAGGTAGATTTAGGTTCTTACAGTAATCAGCATTCATGCGATTGTTCATAGAGAGCTTAGACAGCATCAACAGCTGGACTGTTTTAATAATATAAAGAGGATGGTGATTTTTATGATTTTTTTCTTTTTATTTACAATGCAAATCGTGGCAGTGCAGGAAAACAAAGGGCATTCTATACCACAGATATTGTTGGCATCATTCTGCTTGCTTGACACAATATCCGTGCCAAATCTAATATCTCTGTCATCCAGCGTTATCGCTCAACTTCCGAGGCGACAGGTAAATTTAAGGTGTAATTTTTGTTAAATATAGATTATAGACGGTATACTGAAAAAAAAAAAAAATGATCTTCTCATGTGATAGATTCATATGTATTTATCGAGTTATTTGGCAGAACAAAGATTGGGCTTATTTTTCGTCTCCAATACCTAATTGCAGAAATATTGATGGAAAATGTCCAAGAGGTGATGGAGAGAAGAGGGATTAAGACAGTCCTGTATTCAGGAACATGAGACGGCAAACACGCCGACTCCAACTCAGAGGACCAGGACTGGTGTTTCAGTTGGTTGGCTCACTTTTACGTGCAGAGTGCATAATGTTGAAAGTTGATCAAAATCTTCAAACAACCTCTCAGTTCGTAACTCTTCTTCTTGCCTTTCCTCAGATAGTGAACAGTCTTCATCAGAGATCTTTGATTCCTGATCATAACCAGGACCGTAAGAATTTTCTCCTCCTATACCCCTTCTTCTCTTTTCTTTTCCACGGTGCCCCAGACAGAAGTACACACAGATACCAGTCCCCTCTCACATACGCACCTTCCCCAGCCCAGTCTCCACCTTTCGGAGGTGTAAATGTACATCTGCCCAAGGTGTTACTTCCTCTACCGGCCTTCCTACCCCCTGCTATGCCCCCGCCCCCTCCCTTCTTCAATTCCTCACCTGTCTCACGGCCATATACCTTCCTCCACCCCTCCTTACCCCGCACAATCAAGTTCAAAACATCTGCCAAGCCAGGAGAGCAGTCGGAGAGATGAACAGAACTGTTCTCTCCAGGATGCAGGAGTCGGTCGGCTGATGGAGCAGCGTTGAGCGGCGCTACCCGTGCCTTGTGTGAGTACTGAGTTACAGACACAGAGAGAGTGAGCGAGCGACTCCAGCGACTGGCAGTATTGTGTACACGCTCCTGGATCACATGTGTTGTTAGCGCCTGATGGCGGCAGCCGCCAATTTCCGGTGTTGCGGAGAGCTATCTATCAAAGCCTACGGTTAAGGCGGCAGGCTAGCCAGGCTGCCTTCTCTAAACAACGAACGTTACGAACAACCTGGGACCTGCCGTGAAATCGACGCGTCAGTCAGAAAGCGGCACTCAAGCAGTCTCGCCAGCATACTCACTAGAGTTGAGTATTTTATCCTGAGAGTGAAAAATATGGTATAATATCAAAAGTAATGCAGGCCTGTTATTATATGAGGAAACAACTCAACCTGTTGTATCTTGAGTAACCTAGACCCATTTGTGGATCGCATCAAGAAGAAATAAAACTGATAAACATGTGGATTTTCTGTTCGCTTCTTGCAACTGATTTGCAATTAAAGTCCCATTGTAATCATTCAGGTTTGTGGCATAATGTTATCTATATTGTGTAGTCTCTGAGTTGCACAGGAAGCAACTAGTTGAAACTGTTAAAAATTTATATCCAGAAGAAAAATTGTATACACTGCTCGACCAATTAATGAGGATTGGCCACTAGCACATTGTTTTCTCGCCTAGCGGAGCTCTGAGTGTGCGTGATCTTCTGACCACCTGAGCGCCTTGGGATCCAGGCACAAAAAGTAGAGCACATGGGTGACCTGCACTCAGTCCAGTTCTGTACGCCAGGCTTATGAACTCGCCTCATTGTTACATCATCTAGCGGCCTACTTTATGCGGATTCGTGTTCCGTGCTCGTTTGGTGCTATGTTGCTCGGCTCTGATGTCATCCGCTTTTGTTCTAAGCACGGTGATGAAGCCGTTCTATACAGCATTTAGTGTTGTTTTCAGTGATGCTATAAACGCTTTTTCCCGTCTAGTTTTCGCTTTTGGTGCAGGTTTAATGGTAGTCTTACTGCATGTGACTGGCTACATGAATCTGACCAATTGAAATCAACAGTTGTTCTTATTTCGTTCTCATGGAGATGAATAACTTTGAGATGTGACCTAATCTAATTTAGATGTGATACCAGAAGTGAACGAGGAAAAGGATCCAAGCTGATATTTGTTTATTGTTGAATGTATCTTCAGTAGTGAAACCTGTCAGAGAAGATTATAGACTAGATGGTGAGAACTGTGCCAGGGTTACACCCTTCATGTTTGCCCCAGTTGCTATGTGTTAGGGTGCCATGAGCTCTCTGCGATCTACATCTCTCAGCGTCATGCGGCCTCCCAAACCTCCGTGCTGGCGAGACTTTGTCGTCTCCACTCCTAAAAGCATCCACTCTGAGGGCGTGGACGTTACCGACACTGCAGGCAGGACTCTCGGCGCTCGGTCTCCTGTCGCAGATTTGGTTGAAACCTCCAGGGGTCCCTCTTCTCTGCCAGGCAGCAAACCGAGTCGCCTCAGTCGGCGGCCACGTGCACGGATTCATCGCACTAGGAGCGAGCATGTCATCCATGCCGAAGACTTGCCCGAGAGCGTTTTCACCGCCACATTGGCAGACGCTGACCCGAAAGGACTGAGGGTGAAATCCCCAGATGGTCGGCTGTACGTGGAGGAGAACAACAGACGATGCCAGAGCTGGCTTGCCAGTATCGAGGCGGCAGAGCCACTAGATGAGGTGGTCTATACAGGAGATCAGCAGTCAGGAGACCAGGTGGGAGATGAGGAAGAATTTGAGAATGGCTCCGTAGCTCACGGATTACCTAGACGACCTCTGCGACACTCAGAAAACGAACTCATTCCTATAGACGAGATGCAGCAAGGGGTGGATGTAGAGATTCCTGAGGAGACGTTTATATGGGACGTTTCTGGACTTGCAGACCAACAGTCTCCCAGCTCGGGCGAGGACAACTGTGGCCTATGCAAGAAACTTTCTAATTCAGATGCCAACAGAAAATCTTCAGAAACACCGCCGACCTCTGCCACAGACTCGAACCTGTTCACGGGCAATACAATAAGTAAAAATAGACGCAGCACAGATTGTGATACAGGAGATCGGCATATAGTAGAAAACGTACCCAACGGAGCCAAATGCGGCAAAACATCATGCGGGAAAAAACTGTATAAGCTTTGCTGTGATCACCAGGACACTCAGTCTGTCACGTACAATCATGGGATGGATTCCGGCTATGGATTGCAGAGAGACATTGGAGACCGGAAAGTGGACGGGTCTACGCGTCACAAAGCACAGGACTTGACAGTAAGCCAGACAGCCATTGATTCACCCAAAACAGCGTGCGCCAGATCAACCACTCGGCGCTATGCCAGGAAGTTGCTGAGTGATTCGGAGATAACGGGCATTTAACTAGGTGTGTCCTAGCCTAACACATACTCTCGCTGTCGATAGTCAGTGTCTTTAAATGCATTTAGTCAGTCTGACTGTAAGCTTTGTTTGAGTCAGTGTTAGAGAATGGGCTACAGTCTGACTGTCCATGACTCAGGACTCCATGTGAAAATGAATATATCTGAAAAATCATAGTATGACAATGGGCTTTTACATTAGATGTTCTTCATTCAAATGTTCATGAAATATTGATTCATTATAAAATTTTTTAAAAATTTCTTAGCATAGTCGGATGTAAACTCATGAGAGATAATTCTTAAAACTTGAAAGGCGTAAAAACAATTGCTGTTGTTTAGTTGAAGTTTCTGTTTAGAGATCAACAGGCTGTTGAAAACCTGTCTTATGGTTTGAATGATTAAAGGAAAATTCTTACGCTCGCTGGTTTTTAAAGTCACTTTAAACTTTGCTAGATATCAGACAGCTACCTTCTATGGTGAAAGACAAAACACAGATCTAATGTCTCACGTAATGTACGGCAACATAATTTTTTTTCCTATCATTTTGACCCTTGGTGTGAATCTTTTTAACTTTTAGTTTTGTACTTTAGCTCTTTGATTCTGCTATTCTTCCTGCTGTTTTCTGTTTTTAATGTGAATTATTAGTTCTTTTTTTGTTTTAAGTATTCTGTCTCATAGCCGACAGTAGGAATATAAAAATCATCATATTTTTATTCCCTTATTTACATGCTTTAAGAAACAGTATCAAAGGTTTTATTGTCTGATAAAAATCAGTCACATTTTATCGATTCTCATGATAATTATGCAATAATGAGTTCTCTGTTACCTTTTGTAATCGCTGGAAAGTAAAGTCTTTCATTTTAACCCATGAACATATGGTTATTTCCCTAGGATGTTGGATGTTATGAACATGACGTATTATCACCTCTTTTGCAGCACATATTACTATAATATATTATCATGTCTTGTATTTAAAATGTTCTAGATGACCCTTCGTATGTTTATAAATCTATGCAGCACAGAAATCTAAATTATTATAATATGTATTTATCGAGTTCCTTGGAATAGGAATTTGCCGAAATGTGTTTTCGTGTGAAATTGTTTAGCATTGTTTGGGAGATGGACAGCACAGGGTACCAGATACTTGAAGGAATGAAAGGAAGTGGAATGTGAAAAGAGAATGAATAAAATGGAAAGAGGAGATGAATAAAAGAAAGAAAGAGAATACGAATGTAGCAGAAAGAAGAAAATGAGAGGAGAGAGAGAAAGAGAGAGAGAGAAAGAGAGAGATTAAAACAAATAGAGCAAGAAAGAAAAGGAAGATAGAGATGGATATTGACACATTTTTCCTGTCCAGCTTGTCGAATAGTTGAATTATAGCTTTTCTGTACATTTCATCGGTTTGTACGTTTTTTGTATTGGGATATTTCATTTTTGAAACAGAAAGGCCATAACATATTATGTGCATTATCCAATACAGGAGGCAGACAACAAGAACTTGCAAAATAAATTGGCTCTGCAAACTCTACTCCTAAAATATGTCATGTAATCATTTAAGCGACACTGGTTCCTAGTACAAGCTTATGTCTAAATATTCCAAACAAAAGAATTACTTTAACATTTTATTATTAACAACGCTGGGAAAAAACGTTTCAATGTTCAAGATTTATGGAACGGCAAGCTTTGCAGAATCCAGCACTTATTATGTAGGATAATTCCACATCTTGTCAGTGAGAAGCATCCGTCCTAATAACCCCTTCCAGACGACCAGTCATTAGCATCACCAACCATTTGTCAAAACGACCGCGCAATAACATTATAGTAAATCACAATTTCTTCTTCATCAAACCGAGTTTAAGTAGAAGAGATGAAAACCATCCAGTGGCTTTTAACGTCATTGAGAAAAATGATTCTATAGAGACATCTGCAAATGATTTTTATGCGCAGAGTTTGCGTTTTATTTTAAAGCATAATGACTACCACACATTATTTTATTCAAGCAACAGTCAACAGTAGTATTAGCTGTTCGCATTAGAATATCAGTTTTTTAGACCAACTCACAGCAAGACTATTACTCTAAATTAAAAGTTGTTTCCTTAACAAGTTCCATTTTGCCAAGCTGTGTGACTGTTTTCCGAAAGTTTGATCTGAGTTCAGATTCCGAGTTTTCCAAGTAGGCGAGAAGAAGAGTTACCTAGATGCGTATACCTTTGACCTTTGACGTAGGAGCATTTCCGGTTGCACAAAGAGCAGTGATTGGCACATGTTGCGTCTTCATTTAAATGTTCCAAGCTTTGTTTCCTTCACACAAATTGGTAGCCGAGGAAACCGCTTGGCTGGGAAGAAATAGTGGGCAAATCCGATTTTCCCGAGGATCAATTACTCGAATGTAGAAATAGAATTAAAGCAAAACTTAAAGGCTGTCATATCTAGAAAGAATAAATGTCCCAGAGATACATTTAATTCTACTGAAAGAAAAATCAGTTTTACTGCAGATAAGCTCAGTAGTGCTAATTTTCAAACACACAATGTTTGGCTGAAGTTATTTTATTTCTGCAAAAGTATGTCACATCAGGATATTTTTAAACAGAAAAAGCTTTGAAGTGAGTTTACTGTAAATGAATTAATGTCTCGAATATTTAACTTCCATAAACAAGACGGATCAAGTATGTCAATGCTAGACTGCCCACACTCACTGAGAATAGTGGCCAACATCAATTACCTATCTTGCCATAGCTGAGAAAAGTTCCACAGTGTTGTGGCACTCCAGTGACAATGACGATATTTTAACTTAACCCAATTACTTCATTCCATAGGCTCTCTTATATTAAAATCGGTGACTTAACTCAAATGTTGAAGCCCGGAAATCCATTTTGAATGGCAGATTCTACTTTGGCAAATTCTACAACTGGAAAGAAGTCAAATGCAAATTTGTAAGAAGAATATTTCTCGATGTCAAAACACAGGACCTTTAATAAACAATCTACTTACCCTAATTTATATCTGATTACGCCATCTCGTTTTCATTGAATTCTCTCCTCATACACCGGAATTGAAATGGATGACACATAAGAAAGTTACTCAAGTAGATTTCCAGCATGACAAGACCTCGATAGAAAATTGTCATTGTCGGTCAGTGCCTTAATGTTCTAAAGGCAGAGCGTATCGGAAAGAATCATTCAGATTCCAAAAGTTAAAAATAACAAACTTTTTTTGGTCAAAATATTATTCTGTGAAGTGTTTGTTGAATGTGTTAAAATTTTATTTTGAGAAAACTGAACCTCTAAACTGGGATCCAATACCCTCGTGACACCAAGATTTTAAGCTGTGTATTGATATCTCTGAGTGAAAAAGGAAAATCCCTTTTGTGCAGATATTTTAAATGGCAGAAAAATACTAGGGTAATGATTTTCACGTTTGAACCACAGATTAAACCATTCTCTCAGATTTATATTGTGTTCCAACAATCTGAACATGAAGCTTCTTCAGCAATCATGTGGTTTCGCGCCCTATCTTCACTTGGTATATCAGAATTGACATTCATTGATCTGACGTTATTTTTCTCAGGCTCAGGATTGAATACAACTGATGATTTCACATTTAATTTCTGTTTACAATGGCAAACCTAGCTTGATGAAATATTAATAATGAATATACTATAAGCGATGCTTAATACGGCAGTCTCGTTACGAATGTTAGAATTTCTGACGTTTGGGCCATTCGAGAACGGTATCTCAGAATTGGTATTCATTTGGTCAGATGTTTGTTGTGTTTTTTTTTTCAGGCTCACATATGGATACAAGTGATGATTTCACACTTTTGTTTATAATGGCAAACCCAGATTAATGAAACAGTAACAATACTCAATACGTCGACGTGATTACGAATTGTAGAACTTGCTGGTGTTTGGCCCACACGAGAGTAGAGTTCATTTCCCAGAAAATCTGGCACTGATATCTGCGTTGCTAGCTGTGGGCCGACTCAAACATAAATAATTATGTGAAGTAATGAAATGAGAATTCTCTGCGAATACTTTCAACAAGCATGATGTTTCAAAAGTATGCACAAGGTGATCGCCGGTTTGAATATTTAATTGTAAACATGTAATCCATTTATGTCTTCAACCATTAGGCCTAACCTTGTTTTTAAGGCATTTAAAGAGTGAACATATGATTCATTTACTACATTTACAGACATAATCATTTTTTTCGTTTTTAGCCATGAAATAAGGGATCTAATGTCATGTACAGAGTAAGTACAGTTTTGAGATTAACCGAGATAACCACCCTCAGAAGGTTGAAAGACTTACTAAAACCGTAGCCACAACATTTTAGACAATTTGTGTTTTCCTGAGGTCAGTCTTGGATTCACGAACGGCAGTGGAGTCAGTAGTTGGGCATCAGGGTATCGATTCCTTCCATGGCACGATGATTCTGTGAGCCAGACAGCCGGGTCTGTTTACTCACGTTTTTTTATGCACTTCCGGGCGCTAACTCACGCTTGTTGCATGCATCGGCACTGTGGTCGCTGAAATCTACAGTCACTAGTATGATTAAAGAGGAAATTGGGAGAGTGTTTTTCTGCTTCTTCTTCTACTTCGCTACCTGTACATCTCAAAGCTAATCAGTTCCTTATGCAACAGGAAATCTGTCTTTGAGAACTTCTACTGGAGGGAAAGAGGATGAAAAGAGGAGGTGGTTTGAGTTTTGGTGGGGAAAAGAAAGAAAAAAGGGGAGGAAGGAAGTGTACATAATGTTTCAAGGCTTCTTTTAGGTGTTTATCCTATAGTAACAAACTTATGGCAGGATCTGTGAAGAATGTTCAAGGTTTACATTAGTTAAAAAATATATCGATTTATTATAACGGGCACTGTACATTTTATATAGGAGACTCCTTCGTAAAGATATCATTTAAGTGTGGAGTGGGAGAATTTTTGTCCTTATTAAAAAGACCAACATTTCAAAACAAATTATACTATGCATACTAGTTGATATATTACAACTGGCATCATACGTTTATACAGGAAACTTCCTTTTAAAAATATAACACGCATTTAGTTTAAAATGAGAAGTGTTTCTCCTGCCGTGGGAAACTGATGACAACATCTATTTCAGAAAGGCCAGTGTTTGAAATAAAATAAAAATTATGATTTCTACATTACAACGGGCACAATAAATACTATAAATGAGAATTCGTCTTAAAGATATTATTTTAAGTTTTTAAAAGTGAGAGGGGAAGCGGAGCGGTGGAGAAAAAAATTACTGGGCACTGATGTCAAATGTTCTCAGATAATACTGACAAATCTTTAACCTGTGGTTATTGATTGTTCGGTATAGAGACAGGAAAGAGAAATGTGATCCCTTGTATTCGCACTGCCATTCTTTACTTATGATTTGGCATATATGTTTCATACAGATACACAGACGTTAACATTTTGCTTTGAAATCTGCAGACTTTCAGTGATAAAAATATCATATAGTAATACATTTAAGTTTCTTGCACATTAGATTGTGTAATGAGAATGACCTTATTCTTATTCTACTTCATTTGTCAAAATACAGGGCTGTTTTGCAGTAGAACATGTTTTTTGTTAAAGCATTGTTTTCTTTAATTGCATAAAGATGACGGGACGAAAAGATTTTAAAAAAAAAAAAAAAAACCACTTTGTTTGTTTTCGGAAATATATGGGCCCGATTCTTCGAGAAACAATTATTAACTGAGATTTGCAAAACAGAAACAGCATTATTTTGTTATTGTTTTTGTTTTTATGCAAGAGTTATGGAAACATTTTGACTTTGAGATGTTTTGCCAGAAATGCAAGATTATACAAAGTACAAAGGGATTCCAGGATGGCGGGCCGGAAAGGGAGGGGGGGGGAAGGGGGAGGAAGGCTTAAGGGGGAGGGTGTAGAAGAGAAGAAGTCATAAAGAAAAACAATTTTTACGCAATAATTAACGCCTACTTCGTAAAAACTGAAGGTAGGAATTCCAGATATATACTGATGTTCTCAAAGTGATCTGTATCTAATTTTAGATAATAGTAGGGTATTGTGCTTTCATTGCCTTATGATTCAATAAATGAATGAACGAATGGATAAGAAAATAAATAAATGAATGAATATAGGAATGAAGAAATAGATAAATAATATATAAATATATGAAGAAACAATAAATAAAAGAAATGAATTAATAAATAAAATAAATAACGAAATGAGTACCCATCTCTAAATCGATATTTTATTTTATCGACTATTATTAGACAATCGTTTTGAAACAACAACCGACATAAAGCCAGAGAAAAGGACTGAAGTTGAGAAATGGAGAGAGAGAGGAGGGAAGAGAGAGAAAGAGAGAGAGGGGGGGGGGGGAGAAGAAACAAAGCAAGACGGATTTTTTTTTTATTTCATTCATACTAAGTCAGTTTGCTGAATTCATCTTTCCAAATACATAAAATATATAAGTAATTTATTCAGGTTATAGATATCTGAATCAGGTTGATTCGATGTTTCAGGTTTCTAGTAAGCACTGCATGCCCTCTAAAGATTAAAATTATCAGTTGAAATGCTTCTTTCTGTGAAAGAGCACTGTTTTCATTCAGGAACACATAATATGTACGAGGACAAGCTCATCTTTAGAAAGAATAACAACCTGAAGAAATATTTCCTTTAGCCAGGACATTTTGGGAAATGAGCAAAGAAGATCATAGGGAAACGTTGTGTGGAAAAGACGGCGGTTGGAAAAGAGATGCATCCTATCCTGAGCCTTAGAGATCGAAGCAATTTTAAAGTCCCAACCACAAAGCAGTATTACTTTACTACGGTTCAAGCTGGTCATACTGTCAGAATGAAAGCACCTCATTAGGATAAAAGTACAAAGTAAGTTATAATCTTTTACATCTCATATTTTATGGTGTAAAGCAATCAGTTGCTTTGTTGTTGTTGTTGTTGTTGTTGTTGTTTTAAAAAAATAATACAAATTAAGGCATTGTTCATAGTTATTGTTGAATTGAGGTGGAATGGAATTTTTTTACGGCGCCAAGGCAGTCATTATCAGTGTCTTCATCTTACACAGTGTCGAGTCCTTTTCCTCTTGTTTTCCACCAATTCTTCAGATATGTACATCAGATTATACCATTTTATCTAGTACTGGGCATGAATTTGGATATAATTATACAAAGTTTCCTTGTAACATAATAGTGCTAGGTTAGATCATATCCTTTTGTCCCTTTCCCGCCTTTTCTCTTTCCATTTCTCTCTTTTTTTCACATCACTTCGCACTCCCCTTCTTCATTTTTGGTTTCTATTGTTTCCTCAGATTTTCTTATTCCTTCAGAGACTTTGCTTCACTATTAAAAAAATGCCATTGATTTTCACGCCAATCATATTGTGTGTTCTCAAAAGTTTAATAAATAATTATATTTTTCATCACACTTCCTAAGATAAAAAGGCTTCATCATTTATTTGCGGGTCAAGGTGGTGAATCTGTGATTTAATAGGACATTAATCTAGTTGTCTCATACAACATAATACTAAACTGTTGAATATGCTTTGTTGACATGAATCGTATCCAAGTAAAGAGCCATAAACATTTAGGGCTGACTGAGAAATGAGCAAATTTTACCGTACACTTCCGAAAGATCAGATTGCACATTCGTATCAGTAAAATCCCTCAGACGGATAGCCATAGCCAGACACTTTATTGATGGTCAAATGTAACTTTGTCCGTGGGCCAGTCTTTGAAACTATTTTATATCATTCATGCATTTCATATTTTGAATCAAAATGTAGTAGGGTCTAATCCACGCATATTTTGTCCCCGCCTAACTGTCAGAAAATGTGTACTTCTTTAGTAAGTCTGTCAGTCAGCAACATGAATGACTGAAAACTGAGTCAGTGAAACAGATGTGTAATATTATTTATTACATCACATCGTATTCTATCGTGCCAGCTGTAATGGATAATTCATGTTTCTTGTAAGAAAGAAAATTATTTAGACCCTGTAATTGACGTGACTATAACTATTTTGATTTGGATACTTTTGCTGTCTGCGTGAGCAAGCATTTCTGTCAATTTGGTTTTTTTCCTGGACCCTAAAATGAACAAAGATATCCTGGTTTCTTCTACATTCTTCTTCTTTCTTTTTAAACTGTTCAGATTATGCGCTTATTATATTGGAAGAAAGATGAATTTTGACGGACTTTTCTAAAGTCCCCTTAATCTACTAATGTCTTCAAAAACGAGAAAGTGTGAAGGAAATAACTGTGATTTTCTCACCACCTGCACAAGTTGTTATGAAAAAATATTGTGGATGTTCTCCTGAGGTTGTTATCAAATACGCTTAGTTGCTTAACAGTTTTGCCACTGAAGAATGGCGAAACATAGAGTTCCTTTATTTCAATTGCATCATCTTCTTGTATATAATTCAAAGCTGTATTGGTGACGTAACTTGTCTTTCTCACCAAAGAAGGTCATATATAGTGGAATATGATCTTAGAATGTATTACTTTTGGTTCCCATTCATTCATACGTTCTCATTCCTGGAACATAGCTAAAATTGGGTTATCAGTGCGGGAAATTTTTGCTAACGCATATGTTATGGCCAAGCATGCTTGTTTAGCAAGAGAGACGGTTCTCGATGCTTGAGAAATATGATGACTTTCATCCTCCGGGCCCTCCGCTTGTCCAAGGCTATTGCAATGGAAATGATGTTTCCCTGTGTTAAGTGGCTGTGAACTTTCATTTCTCAGTGCAGTTTTTAAATTTGTCAAAATTGTTGTATTTCTGTATGAACGTCAACATTAAAAAAGGGGGAAAAGTACCTCACAGTCCTGGTGTGCCAGAACCAACCAGATGTGATGAATTAGGCTATAGCTTTAAGAGAAAATGCTTGTTTCGGTTATATAAAGGTTACTCTGACCGTGGTGTTAGATTTCAGCTGTCAACTGAACTGCTATGTACAGTATCTCAACTTCATCTCTATGTAATCAAAGTATATATAGCAGTGGTAGTGTATTTGATACCAAAATCAACTGCACTGCAGTTCAGTTGGTTATTTTCATTGACATTCATTGGGAATCTTTAGTCTGTCTCACACAAATAAATTTAGTCAAAAATGTTAACGTAAGTCTTGAGAGGGGTGTTTCTCAGTGATGGCAGAGTCTTCAGTAGGTGATATGACTTTACTATTTATTTTCTGAACCATTGTCTGTGGGGTAGACATTGAGATACGATAGAATGTAGAGAAGGAGGTCCTGATTAACCTCTGAAATATAATTTTACGTGGGATATTTATGATCCTCTTATACGGCTGATGGTAGATCTAACATCTCTTTGATTTTGCCATTATGATTGCCATGTTTGTCTTTACTTGTATGTACACCAACATGTTTGTGATCATGGGGCACATACGGTTACTGGCATCAGTAACTACGTTTGGCTGACATCAATGGCATATTTCTGCATTATATGTAAGCCCAGTTGGATGGCATTAGTGACTACATTTGGCTGACATCAATGGCATATTCCTGCATTAATGTGTAAGCCCAGTTGGATGGCATCAGTGACTACATTTGGCTGACATCAGTGGCATATTTCTGCATTAATATGTAAGCCCAGTTGGATCTTCGATGTTGTGCTTGTTGTGTGAAAAAAGGGCAGAGTTCACCATGTATTTTTCACATACAGAAGTTGTATGAATGAGGAAAACACAATCTACAACTTTTCATAAGACGTTTAGTGTGCTGGAACCCAGCCCATGCTGTGATCTCATATTATGTGGCGGGTATGTATAATGCATTCAAGTTAGAGAATTATGTCGAACTTGAAATTGTAGAATTCCTATGAGCAGAAGAAACAGTATGAGTGAGTGCTCAGTTGTCTATTACCACTGTTCGAAATTTAACACTATGTACTGTCTTTACCAGTCTGTTGAATGTCTATAGACATTGCCAGGTTTGTTTTTTTTTAATGAAGGGCTGATTTCTCGTTTGAAGACCACTAGAATATCATCATTATTATATGATTTAAAAAGGGTTAAAATGTACAGTTCTCCGCTGTGATTTCAAGTTTTATTTGCTGTGTAATCTCGATATTATCTGATGTTTTATTTCCCTCCTGATTTCTTGCCTTGATTTTTCACATTCAGTTTTTGAAGTGAAACAGCTCAACCCCCCCCCACCCCCCCCCCCTCTATCTTAATCAAAGAACCACTTTATTGTAAATGAATAGTAAATATAACTGATGACTGGCTTCTTGAAACAATTTTCAAAAATTTCTTCGAAAACGTCTGAAATCATTCATGTCTGGTGATAACGTTTTTCCTTGATTGGGCTGAAAGGTGCTTTATATTTTTCTGCACATATTGTATACGTTTTTGGAGCTACCAGTGTTGTTATGAATGGAAATAATGATAATGCAAAGTGTGCTGAGATATATCGTTTCGAGACAACCTCGACCAGGAGGTTGAAGGCGTATATAGAACCTAAGATATATCTTTTGGTGTTGAAATCCACATTATGAATGGCTTGTCTGTTCTGTACGACAGGAATGCTGGATCCTATGAACATTCAAATATCTGAACTTAATGCTGCCATTGTTCATCTTGATTTTATCATGAATTTTGTGAACCTTCGTAGGTTTTGTTCACTTTTTTAATGATTAAATAAAATTGAATTAAAAAATGAGCTTCCTGTGTGTTTATTTGATTGGGTTTTTTTTTGTGTGCGTAGGCGTGTATGTGGATAATATGTGTTTTTGTATGTTTAGTATGGATTTATTTCAAATTTAAAGTTCAAGAAGACAAAAGTGCTTCAAAATATTGAAACGACGAAAAATGTCAGTGACAAAGAGTGAAAAGCAGTCATATTCCGAAATATTTCAGCACCCCAGTCTGACTAGGTGAATGGGAGAGATCTATACCTGCTACTTCCCGATATAAACTTACATTTACGTTAGAAGAGCAGTTGGTTACCTTCCCAATAAATGTATTTCAATATCCACTGGGTTTCACTAGGCTTAATCAGTAAAAGAATAAAGGAGAAAGAACAGTTTTAATTAAGTTTTTGAGTGATTTAAAAAAAAAGCAATCACAGCCATAATATAGCTGCACGACAAAGTCAGTAACAACAAAAATAACACAACAATAACATTAAAACATAACGTATACCATGTCATAACAGTGACAACAACAACATAACAGTAGTAACGGCAACAGCGACAACACCAATGACAATCACAACCAACAATAACAAAACAATAGCAACAGCAACAGCAACTTTACAGTTAGTGCACATGGAACTATTCCGTCATAAATATTGACTGCTTGAGCTGGCTACAATTTTCGAATCAGAGTAAAACTTGTAAAAGAAAATAAATATCTCTTTTAAAAAATGCCTGGTATTCGTTCGCAACTCGAGATTCTCTGAGATAATGGGGCAATTTGCTCAGGAGAGACCATTTCGGTTGAGGATTATTATGTGTGATACCATGGTCAAACAGTAAAATGTTGATATGAACTGAAAGCCTCGTTTTGGGGAAAGCTGTGTCAACAGTTTTGATTTTTTATCATTATTATTATTTATTTATTTATTTTGACAACGATCCACCATCAGACTTGCTTATTCAGAGTTCTACACATGATCAAGTCTTTATGTTTTTTGTCAGAGATACATGTATTTTGTTAATTTCCCGTGTACAGGGTTCATCTTGCAGACTTTTTAAAAAAAATGTTTCTTTGTTCTTTTCCGTTGTTTTCTTTATTATTTATTGTTCCCTATAGATGCTATGTAATAACAAGGTCGTGGAGATAACAAAACTGTCTAACTGTCTACCATTTTACAGATTTGAACGTCACGATGCTATTATTCATGCCGCGAGAGAACGGAAGATCGTTTTGTTGTTGTTGTTGTTGTTGTTGTCGAGTTACTTTCTTTTGCCAGACACAAGGGGTGTTGAACCAGCAGTGTAAAAGAAAAAAAAATCATTTTTGCACTGTTTGCCTGAAACGTACATCGTGAAAAATTCCGAAAAAAATTTATGGCACAAGGAAAATGTTTTCTTCTTATTGTTATAATTTTATCATTTCAATAAATATTTTTTTATACCAGTCTTTTAAATGACAAAAAGTAAATCAATGTTTTTTCCTTGACACTGCTTATTCCAGACTCTTGTGTCTCTCACACGGGAAGCCATATATTTACTTAATTCTACCTTTAGTTTACAGTACGATCTTTGATTTTTTCAAATTTATATACACATGTTGATATTCCTTCTATA